>JAKUAJ010000055.1:85112-103600 GCA_030562865.1 Kodamaea lidongshanica (nom. inval.) | reverse complement strand
TTCCGTAACTCCCATAGACGCATTCTATTACTACTTCATGTTTCCACATATCGTAACGCCCGAGATACCCCCCTCCCCTATCCCTAGAGTCCTAGTCTCTGGAATGCTATCTCCAACCTATATTAAGTTAGAACCAACCCCCCGATTGTCCCAACCAGGCAAGCCCTAAGTACTAATAAACCGGTATTTACAGCTAACAATGTCCATGAATATCAGTCACTTCAATAAACATCCATGTACATTACTTGCTGCCATTATCTTCAATGACACAGATACTCCACCTAAGAAGAACAAACAAATGCTATCACGCCAATATAAAAGAAATTCGTATACGCAAACAAATCACCAATCGAGAACTGCCATGCACCACCCACAAGATAGAGCTCTCAATCTGTCAATCCTTATGTATGCTTGTGTATGACTGCAAAATGCGAAATGACTGCGAATACACAAAGAATTTGACAAGTTAAGCAAAGTAATACAAGGGTTCACCTTCAGAGTTGATTCTTTTTTGAGCTTGGAATCAAATTCATTTGTACTTATTAGTTTAATGTGTAGTGTACCTTTCAATACTCGTCAACCAATGAGACAACTTTGAGAATCACATCTGAATATCACAACCAGCTTACAAACCACGCATCAGCAGTGATGCTCTCCAAAGAGAAATGATAAAAGTGAATAAATCATAGAAATAAGTTCGAACAAGTGAATTCATAAGAGTCACTTTCGAATCAAAGAATTCGCTATTCACACGAACAGCACGAAGGCACGCGCGAAGCGAGTGAGTGAGTGCGTGAGTTCGTGAGTTCGTCAGTTTGTTAGTGAGTGAGTTTGTGAGTGCATTCACGATTTACTGAATTCATTCACTTTCGAATCAAAAAGTTTGCTAATTGTAAGCTGTAAATTTCGGTTTTATGAGAATCTAGGGCTTGCCTAGTTTGACTACTCACTCACATTCGCACGCACTCACTCACTCCGCTCGTTCGAGGAAACCCTCTCTGCTTATGATGATAAGTCTGCTGGTCATGATGCATAAAACTGCCATAACCAATAGAGCTAATCTTTGGTTGTAATGGAAAGAGCAAATCAGGCCAAGGTTTGTTATGTGGAGATAATTAAATCAATTTGTGATTTCACAACTCACTTGCTCTGTTGAGGTGAGCTTTGTATACAGATGATGAGCTAGACAAGTCAAAGAGTATCAATTTAGCGTGCATTAAACGGGCGAGACAACCATTTTTCGCAACTAGCAACTCACTCCTCACTCACTCATTCCTCATTCCTCATTCCTCACTCCTCACTCCTCACTCACTCGCTTCGCTTGTGAAGAGTAATGTACATGAATTTTCACTCATACTACACATTTATTCAGGTGTTATAAACAATTCCAAGTAAGTATAGAATAAATTGTAACATCTCATGATATCATTGTATATCACTATGGGCCCTTCATTTGTAACAACAGTGTTGATTGTCATATTGAGCGATTCTCTAATCCTTCTCCACAGATCACTTCCCCACGCTTGTAATGGTTGCAAGTATGAAAGATATAGCCAGGAGAGCTAGGTACAAACACCAAAGTTTTGATTTTTTGTGAGAGACAGTCGACAGGAGAATATGATTCTTGATTATAGGTGACGGTACTATAGGTGGTGTACATTGAGGATACATTGAGGAGTGTACATTGAGGAGTGTACATTGAGGAGTATACATTGAGTATATACATTGAGGAGTATTGTTCAAATAAATTCAAATCGAAATACTCCCTCACTCACTCACTCACTCACTCGCTTCGCTTGTTTACTCGTTACTTGCAAAAGGATAACTGGCGTTGATTCAAGTTAACGATATCTGGAGGGGTAATCAACATAAACTCGGCCCAAATTAAAAGCGAGTGAGTAGCGAATTTTTCATCTGAATATACTAATGATTATGATATGAATATATACTCAATACTAATGATTATGATGACAATTTAAATATACATTATAATGCACCACTTGGTATCAATCAAAATCAGATTAAATCTTGAACTCTTATATACTTAAACCAACTACCAACATATCCAAGTCAGATTTGGTCACTTGATGTGTAAGTTATGAAACTTGACAAAAGTAGTTAAATTCTATCCTTAGTTGATTGAAATCATAACTACCTCGAATCGGGATCCTTTTCCGGATATCTTCATCCATCTTGCGATATCTTCTATTTTGGTTAATAGACACCACAATTCAGGTGTTCTGAATGGCTGCACAATTTCCTAATTGGGGAGTGAATGAAAGATGGTGGAACCTGAACAAAAGCATACAAAGTATTAGATACGGAAAAGCAAAAACTCCTTAAGACTCCAAGCTTTGTATAAAAGAGCTTGAATAGCCCTTTTGAAATCAACACCCAACAACCAACCAACAACCAACCAACAACCAATATGCAATTGTCAATTTTAACCCTCACTTCTTTTGCTGCCATCTTTTCAACTCTCAACGCTGCTCCAGTTGAAGCTGACGGAATTAGCCTTCCAAGCAATTCTCTTTTGGCCGAAGCCACTTTGGACAGTGATGTGGGAGCTTTCATGGCTAACAAAGATGGTAAAAAGGTTATCATCTACTTTAACACCACAATTGTTGCTGCTGAATCCGCAGATGGTTTACTTCAAAAGAGAAGAGGATGGCCTCACTTTAACTTTTTTGAAGGTCCATAAATAAATACTTTTGCTGTTAACTGATTTCGTTTTATAGAACAAGAGTTTTGACCAGAGACAGCTCAGGAAGAGCTTGAGGCTTTGGATTTTACCATGGACTGAGAATTTCGTTTCTTTAGATGATGATTGATTTGTTTAATAATATATAGCAATGGTAATTAGTTAATTTAGGCAGATGTTTTAATATTGGATTGTAATCGAACAAATGAGCGAAGTGAATTTGAGTGAGTTTGTGAGGTTTGTGAGTGAGTTTGAGAGTGGATTTGAGAATATTACGTACATATTCAGCTTATGAATGGAGGTTTCGTGATAAGTTAAGAGGTTTGCTGCAAGAAGAATACAATACATGTACTTGATACTGACATTTCGCATACAAATGGAAGAACGAGCGTAGAGAGTGATGAGAGAGTGATGAGTGATGGATGATGGATGAGTGTGTGGAACACTAATGCACGAACGAGCGAACGAGCAAACGAGCGAAGCAAACGAGCGAAGCAAGTTTGTAAGTGAGTTTGTAAGTGCTTTCGTTGGCTCGTTCGTTCGTTCGTGCGTGAGTTCCATTCACAAACTCACAAACTCACTCGCTTCGCTCGTTTGTTCGTTCGGGTCCAGAAGTAACAGCTTAATGAAAACCAACATCACTGTGTACATATTTTTATTTTCAATAAATGAGAGTTCAGTGCAGTAAGGTAATCATGAGTATGTATGCCGTTTTTTATCAATCGTCTCTGTTATATTGTTATCTACATACTCAAAAGCAAAAAAGTAGTCCTTTGTACTCTATACAAACTTGCTATTATGAATTTAGCATGCGGATGGGATAGAATATCAAACGAATCATTTGAAGAGTAAATCTCTCAACTTTGTCTGATTTCTAAACTATTGCACATAGTGTGACTCGCAGAATTCATAGTCCTGCTTTGGAACTTGTAGTATACTCGCAGCACGTTGTCTCCAAATAATACGCAGTGCCAGGATATCAAAATTCCAACAGAGTAACAGAGTTCAATGTCGATAGTGTTTCATTAACCAAGCTACCGTTTCTTAAGGGTGGGTATCAAGTAAGAGTAGGTGGCATTAATAAGAAGTTGTAGGGGAATACGCTATGAGAGGGGTGGTCTTGCATGTTTGGGTCGGCAAATCAATTTTTTTTGGTACATACGATGATTCTGTAGATAATACACCAAACATCTACAAAATACTCCAAGTTTGGTTACACTCTTTACATCAATCAAACGCAAATTATACATTAAAACATCACATAAGGCATCGCACAACACCAATTATTACATTTGCGTACCTATAGACTGTGCACAATATTGAATAATAGGTTGATAAGCACCTTACAATAATGTTTCTGTGAGGTTGCAAAAAGTTACCTCTCAAATGTTTGGTCATTTTATACCAAAACGCCATGTCAGCCACCAGTTATTTCGAGTACATTTCGTTCTCACTGTCAAAGGCTTAGAGCTTCACCTGTTGATCATCCGATCGTAAAAAATCATCATGTAGATCAGTTTATTGATTCAAAGCAAAAAATCACCAATATTGAAAATCAACCAATCATCTTTAGAGTCGTGGCGTCTTTCTTGAATAACCCCTGCAATGAAATTGGATCCGTAGGGTAAAAGTACAGTAAAAATGGACCCGTACGTTGATTTCAGCACAAAATCATAATCCAAAGCTAATGGTGAATACCACAAAGCGAGCTGATTGAGGGTAGTTTTGTGATTATTCTGGTCTTCATAATCATTTCTCCTCTCCTTCATTTCGTCATCTTTCATCATTCAATCCAAAAGATTGAAATCAGCAGCCAAAGACACCTACACGTTATACTTTTTTATATCCTTTGAAATCACTGGTTTTGTCCGTGCCTGTTCACCGCTTTGATTGGGTGCAAAATAAGCGTTCCTGCATATTCGTTTAAGTCGAGGCCAGGTTAACAAGGTAGAGTAGGAAGAAGACCGATTGATAAGAGGATGACAACCAATGGGATCGTTTCAAAAGACCCAAAACCCATAGTGAGTCTTACCATCATCCAGATGTGAGAACACCACACTTTAAGTGTCCCGGAAGAGCAGAAGACAGATAGTGGTGCTCTGTTGTAAAACATAACCCAAGCTCTACTTAGCTCTACTTTAAAGAATACACCTACTTCAATATACATTTTCATCTTCTTTGATAACATACATCACACTTGTCTACACCCTTGTCTACACCCTTATAAGCATTATCCAAGATCTTCGCATTAATCAAAAATCAAATATGGCTATCCAGCTAACCCGCGACCAATACGAGGTGACCGACACCAATCTAAGAGAGTCCAATAACAACGAGTACCAGCTGTTTGAAGGCGGTGGGTCTCAAGTGGAGAGTTGGCCCGGGGAAACGAGCCGGCATTCTCATCACGAGTATGAACGTAATCAGTCCGAGTCACTCACGTTCTTGTACAACTTGCTCTACGACCCTGAGTCCAAGCTAAGTAAAACGGACATATTGAGCATCCTAAACGCTCTCAAACATAGGGAAGATCGGCTACCACTGCAGTTCATGGCCAACGACAAATATGACTTGCAAGGGATTCATTGGCCTCCAGGCTTAAGAGACTTATTTTACTTGGACAGATCAAGGGTGAGTAGTGAAGAGTGGTTTTATAACGTTTCCAACTCCAGACTGCGAGTACTAATGGACCCACCTCAAAGTGTTGCCCAGATCACAGACTTTTACAAGTTTCATCGTTTCTACAGCAAGTTGAAACTACATATAACACACTTTCAGCTACGCAACTTGGTTTGCTGTGGCTCAGACATATCACAAGGTATTTATTATCCCCTGAGTTATTACCATGACTATAGCATGCAAACGGTAGCAGACCCAGATAGTGACGAAGTGTACACGTACTTTAAGATCAATAAGCTAGTACAAAAAAATCATAATAAAATCACAGCCGAGTGTTTAGTTGATTCAAGGCACTTGTCTAAAAACTGCAATAACCGAATATCCACCATGTGCAGTTCCAATCTGTTACTTGCATGTGGGACATTTGAAGGTGGTTACATACTCTACGATACTGTTGACAGCAAGTTATTGGGCGAATATCACCTCACTTCCAACGCAGATGGAATCACAAACCATATCATCATCCACGATCATGAGCTCGTGGTATCCAGTAACGATAAGTCATTACGTACCATCGACATACGACACAATAAAACCACCAACATGATCCAAACCGACTTTGCCATCAACTGCGCGGCCTTGAACAAGAGGTCCCCTAACGAAATGTTTGTCACTGGTGATAATATATTCTCGCACATTATCGATCGCAGAACCAAAGGATTCACCGATCTGGTGGTTTTCCAAGGTCATCATGACTTTGGTTTCAGTTGTGATTGGTCTCCTAAAGATGAAAATGTCTTGGTTACTGGCAACCAAGATGGTACCGTCAAACTATGGGATCGGAGAAACCCTCAAAACTGCGTACATTCATGGAGTAGCTCTTTGGGGTCCAAGTCAAAGGCTATTTTGGGCGGGCCCGTACGTAACTGCAAGTTTAGCTACTCGGGTGACTTTCTCTCCTGGGCCGAATCTTTGGATCACATTGGCATACTCAACTTGAATGACTTGAAGGAGCCTCAAATTCCAAGAGTACAATCCATCGATTTCATAGGCAAGTGTACGGGGTTGTCATTTGCACCTATTGAAAACGGTGCAGAGGAGTTGGTTGTTGGAATTAACGATTGTCCATTGGGTGGGATTCTTACCTATCGTTTAGAATCTCGAGAAAAGTGTCTTGATTTTGACTTGTCATTTTAATGAAATGATGACATGTTGACTTGACATGTTGACTTGACATGATGACTTGACATGATGACTTGACATGTTGACTTGTGACATTTCAACTTGCAAATACATTAGAGATGAAGAATACCAATAGGAAATGTACTGTTTTAATACCCATTAGACTTTGAAAGAACAAGTATTAGATTGTAAGGTGAAATATTTTTATATGTAAGATACGTTGAGTTGATTTTTTAGTATTGGTTGATTTTTGTAGAGATTATAAATTTGATTATGGCGAATAGTGCTGCGAAGCAGTACTATGAGTGGTTGATAGATACTCATGAACGCAGTCCTCACTCCTGACTTCGTCCTCCTTCGTCCTCCTCACTCCCACTCCTCACTCAATATAACCATCACTAAATATCACAAAACATCACAAATGTACAAATAGCACACAAGCAGTCAAAGAACAAATCATGTAACTACACAAAGTTCCCAAGTTATATATTCAGTATCGAATTCATTAAAGTCGAAATCGCTACTCACAACGAAATTTGCAACTCCCACACACTCAGTTTGCCACACCCTCACACACTCAGTTTGCTACTCCCACACACTCACTTTGCTCGTTCAATAAGAATTCGCTAGTTACGTTATTAGGTAATGCTGTAGAGTGACACCGAATCACACATTTTACGATAACAAGACAGGGTTTTCAAGTTTGATGAGGATGATTTGCACATGGTTATGTCAATTGGAGCGAACGAACGAGCGAAGCGAGTGAGAGAGTGAGAGAGTGAGAGAGTGAGAGAGTGAGAGAGTGAGAGAGTGAGTTCGTGAGTGAGTGAGTGAGTAGCGAAAATGAGAGAGTGATTGAGTGTGTGCGAGGTTGAGACCGAGTTTTTGTGAATTGGATTGGTTAAACATCAGCGAAATCTGTAGTTGAGTGAGCGAGCACGGTGGTGAATTTTATAACCATATACGATATTATACGATATTATACGATATTATACGATAGTGTACGATATTATACGATATCATCAGTACGATATTATTCGATATCATCAATACAATATTATACGATATCATCTAATCAACCACTTTGCTGTGAGCATAAGAATAATTTGTTTCACCATCTCCATATTCTTTAAGTCTCACTTTGCTCGCTACACCAGCTGTCTGATAGAATTATTAAAATCTAAATCAAACCAATTGATCACTTTTATCGTTTCGGTATTCTCGGATTAATCGGTGCAGTCATTTAGTATTGCTTTCAATCATCACTTGCACCATATTAGTGAGCTCAAGTGTTGATGAGTGAGTAGCGAGTTTTGATGTGTGTTTTTATGAATTCATAACTAATGGCTAGACCCGTCATAATGATTAGACCCGTCATAATGATTTGAATATGTTAACGAGCCAAGCATTAATCAAAATACACTTACAAACACCAAACGAGAACATTTGGTTCGTGCTTTGTAGTATAACGAGATGTATTTTTGGTACCAAACACACAAAGTATGGTATTCATATTGCTCTTGAGGTGTTCAATTAACTTCAGCTTACGCATTATTAACATTTTTATAGCAAATCACATTCAAGTTTATCATTTACTGTTGCAGCCAATGCACACTCTTCTGGGACTTTCCGAGTGGTCTTGATCCTTATATGCAGTAGTCTTTGGTTAAGCAGATGCTATGTGCACTTTTAAAGGTGAGGACAATAATCGGGAGTTTAGTCTGGAGACTTTAAATACGAGCTTGCACGAACGAGCGAAGCGAGTGAGTGAGCGAGTGTGAGTGAGAGAGTGTGAATGAACAAAGTAATTTACTCTCGAATTTACTTGTGAATTTACTCATGACTTTACTCATGACTTTACTCATGACTTATCACATCACATCACTTCACACTTTACTCATCACTCGCTTTGCTCGTTTCATGTTGAATATTTAGCCTTTTTAGAGTATTTTTCAAAGATATACTATCAAGCAGTATCCTATATATATAACATCCAATTCATTCACCAATAAATACAGTTAAATTAATACATCAATGTTAACCAATAATGATATTCAATACAAATTGTAAACTCTTATCTTTGCTGAATTCACTTCTTCAGACTTTGATTTCCCCAACATGATTCATTAGTGTATCGAGACTTTTCTAAACATCTACAAATATGATAAAGTGGATTATTTAGTAGTGAGTAGTGGATTGTACGTACACGCCAAGCGAGTGGATTAGTGAATTCGATCTTTAACTAATTTCTATCAATATCACTATGACTAAACAAATCGTCAAGGGGTGTCTTGGTTTGTTATGAATTTGCAATCACACATGTCGCGACACTTATACAAGAACTCATCCAACGTATTCTTCATCGTGTGCATATAAACTCAATTTGATTCAGAATAGCCAAAACACTTTTGAGAACTGCGAATGGAACTAACCCCTAAAGGCAATCGGTGGTTTCGGTCATTTGGTCATACTCAAGATTATTAAACCATAAAACGGTACGAGAAATACTCATTCCATCATGCACATTTTGCTGCAAATTATGCGAGTGATTAGTTGCGGAATTATGATTGCAGAATCGCATAAAGCAAAGTTGATAGTAAACTATTAAAATATTCACACTTTTCAATACGCTACCTCTCACCAAGAAGCAACTTTCTAATGGCTACACAAATCCAACACGAGTGAGTGCGAGTGAGTGGGTGAGTGCGTGAATGAGTGTGTGCGTGCGAGCGTGATTACATAAGCATATAGAGATACAATTTAAAAAGCATGCATTCAATACAAACCAATGTAAGCAATATTAAATATTTAAGATGAACAGTATGCCAGAGATAATTAGTGTTCCACACACTCATCACTCATCACTCATCCATCACACACTCATCACTCATTCATCACTCATCACTCACTCACTCATTACTCATTACTCACTCATCACTCTTCACTCACTCATCACACACTCATCACTCATTCATCACTCATCACTCACTCACTCATTACTCATTACTCACTCATCACTCATTACTCACTCATCACTCTTCACTCACTCATCACTTATTCATCACTTAATCATCACTCATCACTCGCTACGCTCGTTCTTCGTGGGTCAAGTCCCAGCTTCCGCCATAATTTTTATTTTGGAGGGGTATAACTGGAGAAATTGGTGGAGATTCTCTGTAGCAGTACCTTTTTGATTGAATAGTGATGAATGCGGGTGCTTAGCTGGTTGTTCAGGATAGAGTTGACAGCCAAATCCACTTTCAGCATCAATCACTTGAATAAGCAAACCTTACGAGTCCAGCTGTATATGTTTAAACAATGTGGAGAGGGATTATTGTGTCTATTCAGGGCAAAGATGTTGTCTTGATATCACCTCCTCTTATTGTGTACACATCCACCTCCACAAACACCAACTCCGAAGAAGGCATGAGCCCCTAATAGAATCCTGCACAGAACGTCCTAACGGGCAAGAACCCAAGAGAAGCAAAATGGCTCTCTCCAAAGCAATTGAATTGGCTCTCTCATAAGCAATCAAAGTGGCCCTCACATCACATTCAACGAGTCCAAGTCACTAAAATGGTTAAAAAACATAAAACTCAAATCAAGTGAATTGGGTACTCACTCAAGCATAAGTAACCTTCAATCAATTTTCGCAACCACTCACGAGTGATTTCAAGGGCAAACACTGCGGGTGAATTTATATCGATGCTCTGATAGGTGGGAGCTTGTCTAATAGCAAGTCTCAAGCAGTGTAATTCATCGGATTCCGAAACATATGAAAGCTCTTTCAACAACGTGACATTTCCTTGTGCAATTGAGGTGACTCTGCGTGCTTTTTGTGAGTTTGTTCTGTGGGTGAATGCTGATGGATCAGATTGAGATATGTTATAAGAATAACAAAAAAACACCCTGTTAAAACACTCTGTACCAAAGTAATTCCAGCCATGAAGTATAACCAAGTCATAAGTATTGAACCAAAGTATGGTTATGTTGGAGTAGATTAAGCATCCGAGGTGTAATATGTGGCTTCAATGGAGATGTATCCACGTTTCTTGACCAAAATTTGGACAAAGGTGGCACACTGGGTTTTGTTCTAATGCAATAGAATGTCCATGAACCCTTTAAGGATATGTAGTTTTCTGGGCATAGATACCAATTTGGATTTGATTCATTCCAGTAAAAGTGTTTGTACGGCCTCATTAAAGACTTTCCGTTCGTTCGCTATACTGGACACCTCTAACCGCGAACTACTTGCTGATTGCTCACTGATCGGCATTTCCGGTCACAGCAAATTGGGCAATTCGTGTGACCTGAGGTACAAGAAAATCCAAGTGTCTCAGCCAAGTGTCTCAGCTCTCACTAATTTCTGAGGAAACTACTCATTGATTCAAAGCAAAGGAAACTGTTCGTTGAGGATGACTTGATACAAGTGTGTGGCTGGAGGCCGCTTAACGTTAGCGTAGCGTGACATTAAAAGCTGTTAAATAATGACATTAGCTGCCACCACCTGTCATTGCCTGATTGATTTCTACATATTCTCATTCTGAAACCATTTGCATCAACTCGCTCAAATTAGTACAAATCAATCATTTTCTCTGGGATCGCGTACCAGACAAGATACATATATGGGCTTGAATAAGCTTCAACTGTACGTCCAACCATAGTTCTGAGAAGACATTAATGATTGAAGGGCCAAATTATGCTTGCAAGGTAGTTACCAGGTCTAAGGCCATATTATGCTTAGATGGCAGTTATCAGCTTTAGGGTCATATTACGCTTAGATGGCAGTTATCAGCTTTAGGGTCATATTACGCTTCTAAGACAGTTATCAGCTCTAGGGCCATATTACGCTTCTAAGACAGTTATCTTTGATGCGTCAGTAAATGCCATTCTCAAAAGTCTTTCAATCGGCCCATCTAGATACCTGTAGTGTAACTGTAAAGACCCATGCCGCAATAATAGCTTATACTCACCACATATCATCCAAAGTATCATTCAATTTCATCACCCCGCCAACACGGCCAATCACCTGATCCAAGTTGGCAATCTTCCAGTTCTCCTTGCACACTGTGGCCACCACTCTCAACTTGTTCCTTGCCTTATTTATGCGTTTTTCAAACTCTTGAACAACCTCCTCAACGTTCACAATGGGTACATCTGTAATGATAGCATCCAATTGTTGGATGTGGTTAGCGAGTCCCGGGATGTTAGGGTACGAGGAAAGATTTTGTTTCCAGTCATCCACCAAGCCCTGTATGTAACCAACTATGAGATATCTTTGGAAGGCAGTCTGGTAACCAAATTCTTTACCTTCTAAAAGCTGTTCCTTTATGCCCTGTTCCAAGCCCTCCTGGTGACCCTTTTGATAGTATTCTTCCTCCAAGTTTAAGACGTCGTTGGAATCGATCTCGAGAGGGTAATGGCTGATCATAGTTGAGGTGGATTAGTGCGAAAAATGTACATGTGCGCCATTTAGGTATGGACTTGACAGTGATGTACGGTTAATTATGTGTTGTATACTATATACTTTTATACTCCATTGTAAACTACACACTATCAGTAAGCATTTCTATACAAAATATTGATGTGTTCAAGTGTATACACCATTAATAGATTTTGGTATATTCATACACTATATACACCATTAGTTCGGTATATACACACTTAATCTATTGATACTGGTATATATAAATCAATATACACTGTTCATTGATATACTTTGATACACTTGTATAATGTTTATACAGTTTAGAATCTTCATATGTGCATTGTTTTATTTATAACACTCACATAAGGATTGATAAAGACAGATGGAAATGTAGAACATACTGTTACTGTATATAAATATAGCATAAAAGATATAGTGACATTGATTTGACAGTTGTTAAATACATAAGAGATATAGTACATAATGTAGACGAATGTACACGAATGTACATTAAATATCAAGTGACATTGTATGACACCTCCAGCAATGGTACTCACAGGTAATGTTTGCTATACTCACCAGAGAAAATTTAGCACTCATCCACTCACTCACTACGCTCGTCTAAAGACCCGTGCCACAATAATGAATTAAAAGATAGTGATATTAGAGAATAGTGCTGAATAGCTGGAATTCAGGGAGACTGCTTGGAGATTGTTGGGCACTCACAGTCATCGATCGGTCCTGTTACTTATGTCTCTACGCCTTTTCCGGTGCTACACTTTTTCGGTCGCTACACTTTTCGGTCGCTACCTTTTTCGGTCCCTACACTGCTACCTTTTTCGGTCGCTACACTTTTCGGTCGCTACGTTCGCTGCTCGCTTTGCTCGCTGCTCGCTTTGCTCGCTGCTCGCTTTGCTCGCTGCTCGCTACGCCTTTTTCGCTGCTCGCTCATGTCAGAGTCCGAAACTGAACCATTCATCCAAGATGATGGCCTAGGAAATATCAAACGATACAAACAAAAGCACAAGCGTGACTTGCGGCTAAACTACGACTCAGACTCGGGCGAAGAAGCCCTGCCCAAAGAAAACCAAAGTGACGATGATATGTTTGCCAGTGACAAGGAAACCAATGAGTTTCCAAATGTACCAGAGGAGGACTCTTCAAATGAATTCGGCAATATCGAGGAAAACTCCCCTTCAGAGGTCAGCTCCCAGGAACCCAAAATAGAGGCATTCAACTTGAAGGCCGATTTGGAAGATGGCAACTTTGACACCGAGGGCAACTATATTCCAAACAAAGTGGAATCCGATTTGGACGAAGACGGCTGGATCGACGATGTCTCCAAAGCAGAAATTTCCAAGGCTAAAAATGCCCAAAACACGCTTCAAACAAGGATTCCCAAAAATGTAGAACCAACTGAAGTACTCCTCACAAAGCTAATTGAGCTTTTGGAACCCTCGGAAACACCATTAGAGGCCTTGGCCCGATTTGCAAAAGTAAAACCCCAAGCACCCAGCATTAAAAAATACATTATAGACTTGACCGAAGTATGCGACTTGCTCATTAACGAAAAATCACTACCTGATACCTACGACATGTCTCGAGAAGCATTGATGAGGAAGTTTTCTCAGGAGAGCGGCTTGGATTATAAACAAGGTACGAAAAGAAAGTTGGAGGATGAGTCGGATACTCTGTCGGAAAATGAGCATGGTCGGAAGATTGACACTCTGCATGAGTACGGTGAGAAGATTGACACTTTACTGGAAAATGAATATGGCGAAAAGGTTTGGGAATTTAGATGGATGGACGATCTGGAGATCCATGGACCGTTCTCGGCATATGAGATGGGTCACTGGAAAAGCGTATACTTTGAAAATGGTGTGGAGGTGCGAAAGGTTGGCCTGGGTGAGTTTCAGCATGTATCTATGGTTGAGTTTGAAGAGTAGTTTTGAAAGAAATTGACGAAGAAGAACAACAAAGTGATTCATTCAGTATACCTTTCTAGAGAATATTCTGCAGTGATATTAATACATAGTCATGAAATCCAACCGCTGCCATCGTTATTCATCACTTGAAAGCCATGAGTAAAGTCTTGCTCTTACCAAAACTTTGACATGGATACTTTCTGGTGTCTTCGCCATGATCAGTGCTAACCAACACTCACGAACGAACGAACTCATTACCGAACTCACAAACTCGCTTCACTCGTGAGTTCGTTCAGGGCACTCTGACTTTGCAGACTATCAAAAAACTCTATATACAAAGGACAACCAGAGTGCTAAAGTACAAAACAACCAACTACATGATACAGAAAGCAAGCCAAATCCATTACACTTGGTGACTTGGTTGGTGACTTGGTTGGTGACACCTTCCTTGAATTGCGCGGTTTCATTTGCAGGCAAACTTTTTTAGTTCGCGTTGACGAGCGACCTTGACTATGAGGTGATGGGTGGTTGAGTGTGAACAATAATTGATAGACATAGTGGTGGGTCAAAATGTAATATACATTAAATATAAATACATATCAATAATGATTGTTTCAGTAACCAGAGAAATATATTTTACATTTACAAATCAAGGATTCTCCTTCATTCCACATACAATTCTCCACACATTAGTGTCTGCACTATCATTGCATGTTTCAAATGGAGAGTTGAAAATTTATAAGTTTGGGTTGTAAGGTGTAGTGCTTATTACGGTTTTGATCTAACCCCGGTCCGAATCTGACCAAGGTCCAATTCGAGGTTGGTGCGAACATCTGTACGAACGAGCGAACGAACGAGCGAAGCGAGTGAGAGAGTGAGTGAGTGAGTGAGTAGCAAAAATCGATCGAACAATCAAAAACCAAGAAAGGTTACTCTCATAAACCAACAAAGCTCACACTCACAACTGAAGGTATGCTTGATAGAGATTTTGCTGACTTGTGACTCCTAATTCAATATCGATATCTACAGAGTGAGTTCGTGAGTAGCGAAAATGAGTTCGCTCGTTCGTTCGTTCACTCGTTGCTCGTTGCTCGTTCACTCGTTGCTCGTTCACTCGTTGCTCGTTCGCTCTTCTTTTTACTCACTCACCAACTGCTAACTTGACATTATGTACACGTTAAACATTTCATTCATATCAAAAGAATAACTTTGCTCGATCGTTTGTAGATGTCACTTTTATGAACTCACTACTCAATTTTTATGGAAACATACCAATGTACATGATATTTAATCTACACCACTTGACGTTTTCCTTGAATTCACTTATAGGAAACGTTAGCTGGGTTTAGACCGTGGGGAGATTGGTTGGTTTTACTGATGATTGTTATCGCAATAGTAATTGCACATTATACCTGTTCATTCGGATAATTGGTTTTTGTGGCGGTCTGATCAGGCACCGCAGCTAAGCAGCAATCCACTGGATTATGGCTGATCGCCTCAAAGTTAGAATCCAACGAACGAACGAACGAACGAGCGAACGAACATGCGAACGAACAAGCGAAGCGAGTGAGTGAGTTCGTGAGTGAGTGAGTGCGTGAGTGAGTGCGTGCTTTTCATAAAAATCGTCAAAGTCATGGAGATCATAGACATCATAGACATCATAGACATCATAGATATCACAGAGATCATATTAAAATAGTATTGAAATCATAAAAATTACTCTCGAATCAAAAGAGTTTGTTACTCACGAACTCATTCACTCACTCGCTTCGCTCGTTTGTTACTCACGAACTCACTCACTCACTCGTTTGTTTGATTCTACTGAATTCGCTACTCACTCACTCACGCACACACTTACGCTCCCACTCTGTCTCATTTTCGCTACTCAAAAATCTTTCAAATGATGCTATAGAAATCACAGTGTGATTGATTGAGTTGCTTGCAGGGATCGCACCAACCTTGCTATGTTCTTTTGGTTTTACTCGGATCATTTTTGATCTTGTTTCGTCATTTACGGATTTCGGTCCCATTCGCACAATTGTGTATGAAATAAGGGGTATGCAGCCAAGAGTATGAGTTGTGGACAAGTATATATGATATATGTGATGATTATATAATTTTATGTCATGCTCTGTGATGCCCTGTTGATGTACTAATGCATCATATTCCGAAATTAATATACACATATGCTCGTAATAATTTAATTCCTACCAAACAATCGGGCAGTGAGTAGCTAACTCTTATGATTTGAATATTAGTGCTATGAATATATCTAAAACGAGCGAAGCGAGACTGTTCACACTCACGAGCGAAAAAATGTATTCACGAACGAACGAACGAACGAACTCACTCGCTTCGCTCGTTCGTTCGCTCGTTCGTTCATTCGTTAATCATCCTTCAAATAATCAATTATAGGAAAAGCCAAATCCTGTGAAACCAGCTCAATAGCCAACCAATTCAAGTTACATTTCCAACGCACACGGGCCCCCAATATATCCGAGTTGGCAGACTTACTAACAAGCCCCAAGGAAAACAACGTAGCCAACTGACTGTTCAAGTCAATATTCTTACTAAGGGTAAACTTCAGTCTCTCAGCCTCCTTCTTGTCTTCAAAAGTGTCATCATAGGGTCTGATCTCCAAAGTTGACAAAGTGTCTGCATTGTTTCTGTAGATTACAGACAAAATAGCCACCATTCTCTCCAAGTCAAAGTAATTGGGGGAGAGCAATCTGGCGTCGATTTCATTTTTGGACATCAGTTTCTTGTTCTTTTCACCCAAAACATTTGCTCTCTTCTTATACTTGACAGCTTTGACTTTGGAAAAGTAATGCAAGTCATTTTTCTGCTCTGTGAATGATGCGAGGTAGCAAGCTATTAAGATGTATTTGGAGTGAATAGGAAGATCTTGCACGTTTGCGTTTTCCAATTGCTTTTCTTCTATCATTGAAGGATATTCTGTGATTGATGAATTATTCATCAAGTTTTCGTTTTGGAATAGCCCCAAGTTTTCACGGTACACTTTGATGAAATCGGTCAATTGGTAGCGCCCCTGTAAAATGGGTTCAATAAATTTATCCCAACATTTAAAGCTGATGTGTATTAAAAGATTCAAATCGGAGCCCGTGTAGACGTAGAAGAGATCGATAATGATTTTAATATATTGTCTCCAGAACTCATAACTATTGGGGTCGGAATCCAATTCGTCGTAACCAAATATGCATAGCTGGCTTGATTCCAAGATATCGGTCAACTCGTACTCGGTGTAGTTGGGGAAATAAATTAGAGGGAGATTTAGAGTGACAATTTCTTTTGGGATATCTGTGGAAATGATGAAGATGATGGTTAGATTCTTGACTGTGGTTTGCTCTCTTATTTTGGCAAATGCCGGGAATAGCTCGGCTGTGGATTCCATGCATTGATCGAATCGGTCCAATACAAGCACATGCTGTTCATTGTAACCTGTTTGCTCTATAAACATTTCAAGCATTGTAGTAAAACTTGCAAATTTATCACCTAAAGAACCATATTTCTGCTCTGCAATGAAGTTTTCACCAACCCCACTGTCATCTTTGATGCTTTTGAAGCACCTTTGAAGCATGATTCTTTTTGTTATACACTCGTCACATTTGATTATTGAATGTTTGATGTTTGAGGCTGATAGGAATCGTTCCACGGTGAATGATTTTCCTATGGATTTGAAGCCGTGGACTATGATCAGATCTGCCAGGGTTTGTGAGGAGTTTGATATGAATGCGTTTAGGAGGTTAATTTGGGTATCTCGGCATTTGACTGTTGATTTGAGCATGGCGGTGAGTGAGCGAAGCGATTGCCCAAAGTGACTGTGTGTACTGAGTGAGCGTATCGAGCGAGCGTACCAAACGAGCAGAAAAGTCACGAGGAGCTTGCCGGCGAGCGCACCAAGGAAAGTCACGAGGAGCTTATTTGCGAACTTACTGGCGAGCGTCACGAGAAGTCCGAATGTTCGTGAGCGTGCGAAAACGAGCAGATATGGATTTGCAACCATTCACACGTTGATACAGCTCTTTATAATCAAACGAGTTTATATTCAGTATAGCAGCATGAGCGAAGCGAGAACATAGTTTGAATAACTGCTGCGAAGCAGCATAACGAGCGGAGCGAGGAACATAGTTTGAATAAACTGCTGCGAAGCAGCATAACGAGCGAAGCGAGAACATAGTTTGAATAAACTGCTGCGAAGCAGCATAACGAGCGAAGCGAGAACATAGTTTGAATAAACTGCTGACATTGAGAAGTTTATAATAAACACATATCAAGCTTGGGCCGTTATTATACAAACCATCGGTCATTTCATAATTATGATGTCATTTTCTGATACAACCACACCGGAGCTCAGCTTGTCAGAACTGTAATAAGCTACTCCACTTTCCCAAATTAACCTCTAAAGACCCGCACCACAAGTAAGAGCACAAGTAAGAGCACAAGTAAGAGCACAAGTAAGAGCACAAGTAAGAGCACAAGTAAGAGCACAAGTAAGAGCACAAGTAAGAGCACAAGTAAGAGCACAAGTAAGAGCACAAGTAAGAGCACAAGTAAGAGCACAAGTAAGAGCACAAGTAAGAGCACAAGTAAGAGCACAAGTAAGAGCACAAGT
>JAKUAJ010000055.1:54063-85012 GCA_030562865.1 Kodamaea lidongshanica (nom. inval.) | reverse complement strand
GGAGCACAAGTAGGAGCACAAGTAGGAGCTACACAAGTAAGAGCTAGTGTACATGTGAGCCAACTCGCAAACTCACTCTCACTCTCGCACTCACTCTCACTCTCAAACTCACTCTCAAACTCACTCTCAAACTTTCTCTCAAACTCACCCTCAAACTCACTCTCAAACTCGCTACGCTCGTTTGTTCTTCAAAACCAACCATTCAAACAATACCGGTAATATTTCTGCAAGTCTCGCATAGGATTGTCTATGGTTTTTGGAAGTAGGAACTAGTCAATCCAGAGACTGCAGTTTTTTCATTACGTAGGTGTTTGGTATTTGTGGGTACAATACTATAATCAACCTCTGAATAAGCAAGTTGGTAACAATGACGTGCATAGAGTAGGTAATCCACCTCATGTGAATATAACAATAAAGAGCGCCTAGCAAAGCTCACTCAATTAAAAACGAATGCGGCCATAATAGTTATCTTATTGAATATTCTTTTACGCATGATGTAGAGCTGTATCTGATCTAATAAGGTTTCGTCAACCTTACTGTGCTTCCATAAGTATGATACTGCACTGCTTGATCTCTTGTCCAATTGAGTAGTGTAGTGGGTAACCATACGCGAAATTGCTAAACTTGCACAAGAAACAAATGGTGCATGTTAGGTATATCACTTGGTACTACAATACTAAGGAGGTTACACATGTATATTGAGTAATTAGCACGTGAAGCAACTATTTAAGAGCTAGCATGATCTCTCTAATATGTGCAATGAAGTTACAGTTATCTAACCAGTCTTCGCTCGTTCGCTCGTTTGTGAGTGAGGAGTAAGTGCATGCGTGAGATAATAGCTCTTCTCAAAACGAGCGAAGCCAGTCTTTTCGATTCTACCGAAGTAACGAACGAACTCTCACTTTGTTCGGTCACACTCATTCATTCGCTTCGCTCGTTTGCTCGTTCGCTCGTAGCGAAGCGAGACATATAGTTGGAATAATAAAAGTCACCTCTAAAGACCCGTACCGCAAAAATGTGTGTAACTCACCCACTCTCACGCACTAACGAACCCAAACCTAACAGTGTATTGATAATTTGAGATAACACAACTCTTTAATAAAACAGCCTCAGTTCATATGCGGCGGAGCACTTATTTTAACGTACTCAAAGTGCTTGACACTTTCTTAGATAACCTGTATTTCCAATCTAGCTCTTTGCAACTGTTCAACAAATCTAGCACTTTGCAATCATTTAACATATCTAGCACTTTGAACTCATTTAACAAATCTGAAATTCGTCTCCTTCGGCTTAAAAAGTCGGGCACACAAATTCGGGCACACAAATTACCTTACATAGGTCTCACTCACTCACTCACTCGCTTCGCTCGTTCGTTTGTTCGCTCATTCTTGATATCTATGATTTGAGAACAAGTTCTTTAATGTGCAAACATTATTGCGGTACGGATCTTGAGGTTATACACATGAAGATAATTTTCAAAGAGCTCTCTTTGTTCACTTTGCTCTCTCCTTTCCCTTCGTATGCCAAACAGTGAATACAATACAATATCATCAATACAATTCCTCTTTTCAAGTACCTCCAATTAATTACACTCCTTGCAAAGTTGCACGTTAGTTGCACATTGATTTATACTCTCAAAAACACACGAATACGATTAAGTTGGCAGCTTCTTAGCATTTTACTTGGATACTAAAGGAAGTTTTGTTATAGAATGTTTAGATGATGAGGTTTAATTTTTTAGATGATGTACTCAAGTTGTATGATATACTTTGGATGATGACTCAGGTGAGAAGATATTATTTAGATGATACTGACGCTCCCAGATGAAACGCTCAACGATGGACACTCCCAGTTGATGCATCTTTTAAAGCAACACAGTCAAAGCAAAGGTTATCTTGGTGTGATAACTGCGTCCTGAACACCTCAGGTATGTACATTTCGCAACCAACATACGAACAAATGAGCAAAGTGGCGAATTCAACACTAAAATTAACAATCCAAGTAGTGTATGATTCACTCATTAACGACGAGGGTGCGAGTGAGTTGCGAATACTCACGTAACAATTGTGTATTCAGCTAAAACTACTCGTCGCTCAAGAAGTTATCCATTCATACGAATTAGTTGAGTCATATTCGAATCAAACTTGACTTGTTATTGCCTGTAGAATATATATAAATACAATGACAGTTTGAATAACCTCATGTTTAGTTCATCCCAGTGCACTTTTTAGCAGCTTTGAATTACTCATTGACCCACACATAAGCCACTCACTCACGCACTCACACACTCACGCACTCGCTCACTCACTCACTTACGAACTCCTCCCTTACTCACTTACGAACCCCTCCCTTACTCCCTTACTCGCTGAATTACTTTGAATAACCATGTCGCTTTAACCTCAACTTGATATTCTTCTTCACCAAAAATTTGCTATTTCTTACCTACTCCTAGAACTGCTTCAATAACCCAAGAGCTCTTTCAAAATTATCAGTTTATATATTCATATTATAGATCAATCCATAGGTTTTACATGGAATACTCTCATATCGTTATTGAATAATTTCCGGCTGCAAACTATCCTCTGTCTGATGTTTTCCAAGTCAATTAGTTTCCAGCCCGACCATTTGAATATAACACGAGGGTACCAGCACGAGTTTGATGTATTGGTAAAAAGTGAAGGTCAATTAAAGTCATGCTGAAACCTTTAACCTGTAGGTTACTTTTATGAACTCAATATCAATATAATTTGTATGCTTTGTATGATATGGTTTATATAATTTGCATAATTTTTATGAATAATACAAGAAATCCAAGGGAGGGACCTTTAGAAAAAATTCACAAACTCCGAACCTTTGACATCTTTTTATGGTCAGCACCTAACAATTACTTCAAACAAAACAGTTCATTATTGGTAAATTCAAAGTAATGAAACGAAAAAGAAGAGAAATAAACTGGAATGTTATACTTTAAGCTAAGACGAGATTTTGCATTGGTGTTCCTCAAAGTGTATTACACACCATAATCGGCCAACCTAGAGATTAACTTGCTAAAAATGGAACTAATCTTAAGGCTTTACCATGAAAAGAGTTTAAAATAAATCACAGATTATATCAATTAGTTCCAATATTGCGGTACGGATCTTTAGAGGTTAGTTCCAGTATAGTGTGCTTTGTTTATTATGAGTAGTACAGTGTGCTTTGCTTAAGTGAGTGCGTGAGTGAGCAAACTCGCTTCACTTGTTCGCTGGTTCGTTCGTTCGTAAGTGAAATATTCTTGTATTCCATTCTATATTCTTATATTCATATATACACTGTTACATTGTTTGCTATTCTCTTCTTATTGGTTAAAGGTTATTTAGATATAATGATTTGGTTTGTAATTGGGGAATTTCAATAATCAGGTTGTTTCCTGTAGTTGTAGTTGTACTGAGAATGTCCGAGTGAGAATGTTCGAGTGTGAGTGAGTACGTGCAAGTGCGATTTCGGAACCATCTTTACTGTGCAACTGCACGTTAATATTGTTTCCTTTACAGCCCATGCGATACACCGTTAAAAGCTCTGTACACCTCTAATACCGTCTCTATACATTTCACATTGGCCCTTTTTGCGAGTGGTTGGTGGCAAGAAAGAAGACATTTCCTCATTCTTTAGCTTTTTTGGAGAAAGCAAGAGACCAAGGTGAGTGAATGAGTGAAGGAACATTTAATTGAACGAGTAACTTGTTGAAGCAATTTAAGAACAGTCCCAAAGGAACGGACCTTGGAAAAAGTCACCAGAGTCCAAAGGACCAAAGCGAGTGAATTAGTTGAATTATTACATTACGGGTCTTTACACGTTAATGTGCGATGTTTGGTGTCATGATTGGCAGAGATTAACTTAATGTCTGTGCGTAGACCTTAACTAATGTTTGTCGAATTAGACCTCTTTATATAGCTATCGTATATGCCAAAGAGGTAATTTGCATACCTCGTCTACAAACGTGGGTACTTTGTCTAATAACCTAGATGCTGCTCAATAGCCGATATACTACACATACCTAATATTTGGGGTTTGAGTAGATTTGGGACCGCAACGACAAAGGAGGGTCTCGACCTTGAGAAGATGAAGAGTAACAAAGAAAGAGACGTTACTACTCGTTTCTTTCGAAAAGTATCCGCTATTTACTCACCAACTCGCTTCGCTCACACTTCATGATATATGAATTCTCGCTTCGCTCGTATCAAGTGGTCAAACGCATATACAAAAGCTGTCGAAATCAAAGCAGCCCTCAACAAAACACATCAAGCCTTCATGGCCAAGTTGGTAAGGCACCTCACTAGTAATGAGGAGATCATCAGTTCGAATCTGGTTGAAGGCATTTTTTTACCATTTTGATGTTCATTAGGTTGTAAAACCTATAATGACCAGACCTGTTGTGGTGTATTTAATCATTGGCTCTCAAAACTCAATCACTGTGCGTAACTATTGAAATCTCATATTTTTCATACAAACCAAGCACTATTGGTATCATTAAAATCATAATCAAGTTATATATTCATCTAAGCCATTCGAATAATGGAACTATCTAACGATAATTACCTTACAAGTTCACTCACGAGCTCACTCGCTTCGCTTTTGTTCAAATCATCCACTCACGAGCTCACTCAGAAGTGGCTTATTGATAATCAGATTATCAGATCGCACTCTCTCATGCACACTCGCACACTCGCACACTCGCACTCACGAGCTTTGATATTGCCTCTACAGTTAACATTCCTAAGCAAACATGACAATTTATTGGGTCTGCAAAAGACCTTTGTATTTACTATAAAGTGGTGAGTGAGGGAGTCTGAACCAAAAAAGTGAGTGTGTGAGCGAGTGAATAACGAAAATGAGTATCAAGCACTCACAGTGTTGCACAGTACCTACTCTCGTCTTTCAGTCTCTCCAACCAACAAATCAAAGCCAAATCTCTTGCCTACTCTCGTCTTTCAGTCTCTCCAACTAACAACTCAAACCCAAAACTCTTACCTACATTCTCAAAGATTTTGCACCTCTTTTCAACATCAACCCAAGGTACACTTTCAGCCCATTCTCCAGAACATTTGCAAAAGAGACCCATGTTGGTACCCCTAACTTGGTTACATTTGCCACACTTCAAGTCCTGATGCATAAATGTGGTCATTAATTTGTAATAGCTGGAGATTAACTCTTCCTCAAGAGAAACTTTATTATACGATTTGGTACATTTCGGACAATTCCACAAGTCCGAATCACGACAGAAATCAACTTCTCGCATGAAATTACAATAATCACACATGTGACTAATGGCAAGGGAGGAGCTTGGGTCAACAAAGATCCCCTCCGGGCTGAATTCTTTGATTTCAAAAACGTTCAATAAATCACGTCTTAACAATCGGATTTCAATACTTCGTTTTTTCGACAATCCAAATACGGCACATAACGATTTGACCAACTCCAAGGTTGGGTTCTTCATAATAAGATGTGATCCAGGTAAAACCGGGAATTTATAAGTTTCAAACAAGTCCGGGTTGATGATGGAGTTATTCTGTAATTTATAAAGTTTGGAGATGGTTTTGATCAAGTGTTTTCTGAACGGTTCCGTGACCTTAGATTGCTGTTCTTCGTCTTGGTCGTCTTCCTCGTCTTTATTTCTTTTTCGTCCGTTAAGAATATGATTAAGTTGGGTTGGTCTTTGAGTGTTTCCGAGGAGATTCTTTCTTTCCTTTCTTAAGGAATCCAAGAAAATCATCACAAAGTCCTCGAATTCAACCTCAACGATTTTAGGCAAAAATTGCTTGATTTGCCAATTCCCGGCAACCTCCAACTCTTGTTCCATGTCGTCGGTGATGGTGGTACAATATACACCTCCGAAGTTGTATTGGTCCATCCATATAAGAAGGTCCCAATACTTGACGATTCCCATTTCCAAAAAGTTGAATAAGGGCTTGCTTCGTACCGCCTTCAAAATGTACTGACCGTATGCATATGTGTTCTCGACCGAGACTTTGGACGTTTCGAGTAAGATTTTGTTTCTGTTTGCGAAAATCACGTTGGAGTTTAATTTTTTGAACTCACCAATGAGTTGCAATAACGCTTTGGTGGCCAAGTTATGGATATGGTAGTGTAGGTTTGGGTCGTAAAGGTGCGAGTTTTTCTTCTGGACCCAGGAAACTAAGCTATTTATCATGGAGTCGGCATTGATGTTGTTGGAGAGAGCGTCATCCCACCAGGACTTGACCATCGAACGTAAGGTGTATAAGGCCGGTGATGAGAATGTGTCTTCGGCAATGGTGGAAGCCCCGTTGTTTGAATCGAATTGTATAGATTCCTCGGCCAAATCCGACCCTTCAGCCTCATTGATCAAAGAGCTTGTCAAGATACTGTTGATGGTTAACGTGCCTACGTCAATTTCCAAGCATGCATTTTCATAGATTTCGGGGTTGTTGATTGTTGGAAACTCGAAGCTATGATCAATCAATTTATCCATCTCAAACCCCCCATGATCCGGTAATGGGCTTGGTGACCACCATAGAACAATATTGTTTCTTGATAATCTTCTGGAGTATTCAATATCAATCAAATAACCCACGTTCTCCGTTTGGAGATTACAAATGGGCACATTACCATACTGCGATAACGAGGTCAAGTTATGGATCCAACTAGCCAAGCTAAAGTAATGGTTGATGATACGTTTGATGATGAGTGATTGCCAACCAATGGAAGGTAAGATGATTTCTTTGATGTCCAATTTGATTGTTGGGATGGCGTTGAGACTGGCCAAGGTGTTGATTAGAACCCGGTTGTATGGTGATTGTAAGGCCATGATGACTTTGTTACCGTTTGCTTCGTGCAATTTGCCAATGGATGAGTTAAGCTTTTTGAAGAGCTTACTCTTGGATGAATAGTATACCGGTTCGAAGTTCATTTGCAGTTGGTAATCGATGATTCGAAAGTGTTCATCCAACTTGGTACGTTTGGCCTCGTAAATCTCCTTGTATACTTTGTTTAAGTTTGGTGGTAATTCTTGCGCGTTGCTCGAAGGCTTCAAGATAAGCATCTGCGTGTGTGTGTCCCAGGAGGTGAATAGTGTAAAAATCTCATACCCATTGGTGATGATGTGTAACAAGTAAATGATCTTCATCTCGAATTTTTTCAAGTAGCTTGTTTTGTCAACCTTGATTAAATCCTTGGCATAGAAACCACTCTTGAGACCTCTTCCCAAAGCCCCCACTTTGGTGTCGTCGAATCGGACCCGGTTTCCAAAGTCCATGATCACGCGCTCCACGCCTTGGATTTGGGTTTCGTAGAGCCCGAGGAGGTTGGAGTCCTGTAAGAGCGACTTGATGATTTCGTCGTTGGATGTGGTGTCTCCCATGGTTACCTTGTATAAGTTTTGACCATTGTGGCCATTAGGGAGTACCGCACTTGATTTCTCAATCATGCATCCTGGTATGGTTTTGCGTGGCGAAAGCTTGGTTTTATACGAAGCGTATATTTTCTGAGGGATATGAAAGTTGAAAGTGTGGATTTTGCCCGAGATCAATGCAAACACCTTGACGTTGCCGAGCTTGGAGTCATCCAATTTGTACTCCAAGATTTCCCAATCAGACCCAGACACGTTTTCGGCCTGTTTTCGGAGAATTCCACCAATGGTGGATCTGGACGACTCCACCTGCCCAAAGATCTTTCTTCGGTCTTCTTTGCTTTTGGCCTGCATTTTCCATTTCAACTTCTGGTGTTCAAGGAATGCTTGGTAGTCCGACATTGGAGGACATGGTCCGAGTAACGTTTCCGATTTTTCTTCGTGGAGGGTTTGCTTTCTTTTTCTGGACACTTTGGCGAATTTGGATTTTGGAACGTGATCTCCTATATCTTCGATATCATTGATGTCTTTCAATGCATTCAAGCCAAAGTTGGATGCGGTGTCTTTGGAAGTGTTGAAAAAGGAGGAAATGAACGTTTGCTGTTTGGAGTCTTCTCTGATCTTGATTTGACGCTTGAGCCAATCTGGATGTTCAACTCGTGGAACCGGATTCCGAACGTTTTGTAAGGCTGCTGGAATGGAGATGATTTTTTGCACAACAGATGCTAATCTATCCGAATAGTATTTCCAATCAATGATGTCACGAGGACCGAATTCTCGTAAGTTAGGATCTTTAAGCCATTTCTTTAAGAAAAATTCCTTCTTGTCTGAAGAGAAAATGGCAACCGGGAGTGCTCTTTCCGTGACGGGTGCACCTATCGGTTTACTACTGATGATATATTTTGTTGCCAAACCTGCATCTCTAACCATTTCCTCTCCCAAGAAATCACCCAATCTCCTTGCTGTGGTTATTGAGGTGGATTTTTGATTGCCGTATGCAGCCAATGGTTTAGACATACTTTTATTTTCACACAACAAGTCTATCAAGTCATCATCACCAAGCGACCCCCCCTTTGTTGAAAGCACATCCAACCAATTATTGGCCACTTTAGCAACGGCCTTGTAACAATTCTCCAAGGAATCACCTTCCAAGAATAATTTAAAGATATCCGATTGAAAGGTTTTGATTAATCCCAACTCACCTCTTCTCTTCATTTCAAACCCTTTAAGTTCGGCAAGTGTCCCATCATGGTTAAAAACAGCATATCTCTTCTTTAAGTTCTTGCCCTCTTCCAATGACGTTGGTAAAACCATTGCTTTGTAAGGCCCATCCACTTCGAAGAAAATGGAGTTTTCATTTTTGGTTTCGTATTTCAAGTTATCAGCATCAACCAAGGTTTGGTATTGATGGTTGGTGAATTCTTGATGCACCAAGTAATTCAACATGGAGCACGGGTATTCCAAAAATAGCTTCTTTCCGTTCTTCAACTTAAGATTGAAGTTCTCAGGAAACGTTTTGGGGAGAATACACCAAATACCATCGGTATCCAACTCTAATGGTCGACCTATCCGCTCCACCAATCTTCGCGCCATCTGAATAATATGTGCTCCGGTGAGACACGTGACCCCGGCCATTTCCATGGAGAACCATCTTGACCCCTTTCTCATGACGTAACCATAGAAGGAGTTTAAGATGACTTTATGAGCCAATTGTAAGGAGTCATAAAGAATGATCATCTTCTTGGCTTCATCTTTACTTGGAACATCTGTAATTTTGGCTGCTTTATTTTTCCATTCTTTAGCCAAACCTTTGAATTCATATCTACGATCTCTGAAAGACCTGACGGTGTCCACATAAAAGGGATTTTCTCTTTGACAAATGATTGCTTCTCTTGTTACGATTTTCGATTGTTTCACTCTGTGATACACCTTACGCGAATAATCACTCAACCGTTTTTTGATGTGCCCGGCCTGTTCGGTATATGACAAGTCATCAAAGTTTCTCATCGGTTGCCATTCTCTTAAAGGGGGGAACTTTTCATTTTGTAAGGTTCTTTTGATCATACTATATTCATTCATTTCCGTAGGAAAATACTCCCCTCTCCATGACCAAGGTAATCTTCGGTCACACGTTTTACCAGGTCTGTTGAAATCACAAGATGCACAGTTGGCCTCGGATTTCATCGAATCGGGTTGTAATCTATTTGATGTCATAATGTTTGGATACATGGATGCCACGTCCACGTGATAGATCAACGGTTCTTCTGTTCTATTTGGAGCATTTTTGAGTTCCAATAGACTCAGTTCAATCTGTTTGTATACTTGATCATAATTCTCCACATCTTCGAATTTCTTACCATTTTCAACTTCTATGCAAAACCTTATGGAATTATGTAAATTACCAATAAGCTCGTCAATGGCACTGGGGTCCACTTTGAATTCGCATGGAATATCACTACGAAAAACTCCCGCCTCTAACGACTCCACGTGACCTCCCACATAAGTTTCTGATTCCAACAAGTGACCATCATAGAACTTTTCAATGGGTTCTTTATGCTTGTTGGGTAATAAAATGTTTCCTTCAAACGCTTTCACCAGCAACAACATCTCACAAAGCGTCCCTGTACCTTTACGCAACACCTCGTCTGGGTTTAATGGAATGATAGTACATAAGGAGAAGATGAATGGGTGTACGTATTTGTAGTACAAATAATACGTTGCAACAGCATCGGAAACAGAGTATTCCGAGAGTAATTGAGGCTTCTCGTAAGCGTATGGAGTCATGAGCTCGGGATCCAACTCCGTGGGGTTATATCCGAGCTTGGCTGTGGTGACTGCTTTCAAGCCTTGAGATCCCTGTGGTAAGTATGAATCTCTCTGGACCCATCTGAAGCAATCCATGTGCACACAGTACTTTGATTTGTATTCACCTTCTGTATCTTTAGCAAACCCGATTTCATCAAACATGTCCATGTCGTGGAATCGGGTTCTAGTCTCCACAAAGGGCCAATCGAAAAAGTCACCATTGAACGTTGCTATGACTGTTGGTTGGATATCCCGGATATGTTCGTAGAATCGTTTCAAGAGATGTTTTTCGTCGGGTTCATTGAAGATTGTGAAAAGCCCCGGATACTCGGGTTTGGGTGTATATTCGAAATCCTCGATATCCTCGGATATGATTTCTCTATTAGTTATGAGGTAACCTTCACCGTCGATCATGTAGGAAATCATCATGATTTGGTCGATTTGGGCGTTTGGGAACTTGAGAGGTGCTTTTGTGGTTTCGATATCAAATGCTAACACCACAGGGTCAGCAAATGCTAATTTCTTGGTATCTTCCGTTAAGGTGACCTCCGAATGCTTTACATACACGTCGTACCATTTGCCCACGCGTACACCCTTGTCAATAGACACTCGGACGTGGTACGGTACGTCGTATTCCTTGATTTCGAGCAAGTATGTGGAGATGTCCATGTCCGGGTTGATTGTCATCACCAGGTACACATCTCTTGTATCTCTCTTTTGTTGATTATCTGCGATTATAGGGCTCAATAGCCTTCTGGCACCCATCAAGTCTTGGGTGTTATGGAAAGTGAGTTTGATTAGTGTTTTTTGGAGTCCGATCAAATGATTGGGCATGTCTAAATCCTCTTTGACGAGTCTAGAGACCGATTTGATGTTTGTTGATTCAAGGAACTTTCTTAGCCATTCCTCCACTTCGGCCTCGGTATCCGGTATGACTTCTAGAAAGAAGTATGGACTGAATTGATAGGTTACTTTGAACGAGCCTCCTTCCTCGTCTAAGAAGTAGTAATCTACTGCTGAGAACCCATTGTTATTATCTTCTGATGAGACTGTTGTACTGTGCATGTTGATCAACCATCCTTTACGTGGCTTGCTACCGTCATTCTCCCCATGGTCTATACGGTCAAACCCCATAATACTGTCTAGGTTATCGATCTTCTTCACAATGTCCTTTCTCAGAATTGCATCCTTGGACATTGGGTTTACGTCTTCCGGACGCACCTCCTTGGCCTTGAACTCATTACGGATTGTCTTGGACTTGACAAATCGAGCTGTTGTTGACCCTTTGAATGATTTCATACCGCGTTGGAGGGTTTGAAATTTGAAAAGGCGAGCAGAGAGCGAGCGAACAACGAGCGAAGCGAGTTGTAAGCGAAGCGAAATTTAAGCAAAGCGGTCCGATTTCGTTGTCAGTTGCCACCAGCTACTTGCTCGTTTGTTGGTTGTTCATTTGTAGATAATTATACGAATCTTGGGGCTTGTTCCATATTCTATGATTCCACCATCCATGAACCAATGGATCTTGGGTATGAAAAGAGTTTGTCGTCACTTGTTCGAGATGGTGATTGGAATTTTGGGATGATTTGGTGGTGACGAGTGATTTTAATGAAAAGAGAGAGTGGTGCTTGTTGTAAGGAATAGAAATGGCGTTTTGAATATATTCGCAGTATAACGAACGAACGAACGAACGAACGAGCGAACGAACGAACGAACGAACGAACGAACGAACGAACGAACGAACGAACGAACGAACGAACGAACGAACGAACGAACGAGCGAAGCGAGTGAGTTCGTGAGTGAGTGGGTGAGTTCGTGAGTGAGTGATTTCGTGAGTGAGTTCGTGAGTGAGTTCGTGAGTGGGTGAGTTCGTGAGTGAGTTCGTGAGTTCGTGAGTCCGTGAGTGTTGTTCAGTCTCATTTAGTGTCGTTCAGTCTCATTCAATCTCATTCAGTCTCATTCAATCTCATTCTTATTCAATCTCATTCAATCTAAAATCGCTAGTGATTCACTTCCAAATTCTGTCTCAAACCTTGCTACACTCAATTGAAATCTCTCTACGCCCGATTCTAACCAATCCTATAACGAAATCAAAAAGCAACCATGATTGACACGCTTCATCATTCTTACAAAAATGAATTAATCTCATGACCTTGAGGCTTGGTATTTTCTGTTTTGAAGAGTATACATAATGTAGATGGCTGCGAAATTCATTGAAGTTACTAAGACTACATCATACAACACTATGAATAGTGTGCTTTGTTTATTAATATAAGCAAACGAGCGAACAACGAGCGAAGCGAGTGAGTGAGTGAGGTGTGGGTGAGGTGTGAGTGACTTCCATTATTGCGGTACGGGTCTTTGAAGGTTAGTTCCAGTATAGTGTGCTTTGCTTATTATGAATAGTACAGTTTGCTTATTATGAATAGTACATTGTGCTTTGCTTATTATGCATACCCAGAAACCCTTTGGTAAATAGGTTGGAAATGGTGCCTTTGAATAAATAAAGTGAGAGCACTATGCTAGACGTTCCTTATATATGTGCGAGTTTTTTAATACGAACCGGGTGCGAGTTCTTTAATACGAACCGAGTGCGAGTTCTTTGATATGAACCGAGTGCGAGTTGTAGTTTTGATGATTACGAAGAACACTATGATCTGAATATGACTTTTATGAATTCAATACTAATGCTGACTTCAATACTAATGCTGACTTCAATACTAATGCTGACTTCAATACTAATGCTGACTTCAATTTTAATGCTGACTTCAATATTAATGCTGACTTCAATACTAATGCTGACTTCAATACTAATGCTGACTTCAATCTAATGCTGACTTCAATACTAATGCTGACTTCAATCTAATGCTGACTTCAATACTAATGCTGACTTCAATACTAATGCTGACTTCATCCCAATTCTATCTTCAATACCAAACGTCACAAACATATGATATAAATAGTGTATTTTCATAGTAATTTTCTATAATTTAAATACATTTGCTTATCGTTAAACCTCGTAATAACCTTCTTTAAATCGCAAAATTACAACCAATGCGAATCATTATTACTTTGTACTACTGTGAGCTACAGTTGTATTACTTTGTACTATTGTGAGCTACAGTTGATGACGAAAAACATTCAGTCACATTACCCCCCAAGCTTAACAAAATCTTTAATTACTTTAATATCCAGTTACACTATCATCTCTTTTATATGATTTGCAGTCCCTTACACCCTCAATCACTTGAAGTTCATAGATTGCAAATCAAAGTGTGCTTTGTTATTATGAAGAGTGTATTATTTGATTGCATATAGCATAGTGTTGAATAGTATAGTTTACAAATTTCTTCAAGAATAGTACTGCTTCTCATGCTTCCCATCTACTTGAACTGATTAGTATTGGTATGACGACTCGGAGAATGCTTGCTTGTCTATATTGAGGTTAATTAACATGTAACATTAGGTCTTTAGCGATAACTCAAAGTTCCCAAATGTGTGGGCCATATAGACTTGATTGAACGAGCGAACGAGCGAAGCGAGTGAGTAGTGAAATCTATGATTGAGTGAGAACGAATGATCGAGTGAGTTGCGAATTGACTGCGAACGATCGAGTGAGTTGCGAATTGACTGCGAACAAGTGATTGAGTATATGTACAGTAACGTTGCAAATTGACTGCGAACAAGTGATTGAGTATATGTACAGTAACGTTGCTAATGAATATTAAAAAGGGCACACACACTGCACGGTGCACTTTTGCATTCATTTCAATATAACGAGCAAATTCTTTTAATATGATCTCTATGATTAATGTGTACGTACATCCATAATCATATCGAGATCTCCCTAAACTAATGTATACTCAAAGTAAATGATCCAAAAGTGCGTATGAATACAACATACATGGATATATTGCACATAGACTTGCACATACATAGACTTTGCACATGGATACTTTTGGTTCCATCTTCTCCTATTCCAGCTTTAATATAGATAACCTTCTTTGAAAATAGCTTTCAATTTTGTCAAACGGCATGAAAATGTACAACTATTGACAAGTTAAATCATGCAGTATAATTAATGTTACTCTCTTGGGTACAATGCATAGTTGATACGTGTGTACATGTAAGGAAATGAAACCAAAAGAGTCACTGGAATAAGAAGTTACTGGTTAAATGATGTACAGACTGGGTGCAGCAGAGCTATGAAGGTGTAGATTGTGAGTGAAATAGTATCAACATGATACGCTTCACTACGTAGCACTCACACAGGAGCGAAGCGACAAAAAATGACTGGGCCAGTTGTCATTTTTCGCAGCCATAGACAGTAGGAGGTAATAGACCAGACGTTAAACTACACGTTAGACCACATGTTAGGCCAGCATTTGAATCATTAGGTTGATCTTGCACACTGCTATTACATAGTGATAGTGTAGAGTAATAGTACATATTGATAGCGTAGAGTAATAGTACAGATTGATAGTGTACATGTGTAGTATTAATATTACCGACTAATACAACAAATTATTCACTCACGAACGAACGAGCGAACGAGTCACTCTGCTCGCTCACACTCCTTTGTTCGTTCGCTCACTCTGCTCACACAGATTTCTACACATTGTTGGTTGCATTGTTGCTTCATTATTAACTAAATGACATTAGTGTATTTATGTATGCAATGTCTTTTTGCTATTATTGATCTTATATAAGCGTATATCACATCAAAACCATTGGCTCTTTACAATCAGATTAAACTACTCACAAATCATCAATAATGAGCTTCCTTAGCAAACACAGGGAAGTCAAAGAAAACCTCAAGCTTTGGTTTGGCACAGTATGTACAGCCATTGCTTCAAATTGTCTATTTCATTGATATGTACAAAGTGATATTTGATATGAACCAAAAAAGACAATGCGATAACCAAGATGATCATTAAAATGATCATCTTAATCATCTTAATGATCTCTTACCTACTCATGAAAACAATTATAGCCCCCTGCACAATCAAAGAATAAACAAACAAAAATTGAATGCGGACTCTTCTCTGACTAATAGTTATACTATTATTAGTACCAGTTACACCGTTTGGCAAAACCAAAAACTTCAAGGATCTCATCAAAAATACCGCCAAATTGATGATAAGCACCAAAACCAAAGGATAGTACAAGGACCACATATCACCCATCAAATGCTTCCAACACAATAATATGATGATTGAGATATACTTGTAACCTGAAAAGCTCACCAAATCCCATAAAGATGACTGAGTCGAACAGTTAAGCAAGTACAAGCCCACCTTAAAAATAGCAATATCAAGCAAGGAAAACGCCAATGTTTGCAGGGCCAAGTATCCAAACACTTGAGGGTGGAAATCACCTTTCAACCCTTGGAACACAGCCCATAACAAGATGTACGTGATAAACGACATCAATGGAATGTACAAGTCAGGTGAGTTCACATCATAGAGAGGAGGAGCAAATTGAGAGCTGGCATCGTTAGCCAGGCTAGGTGGCAGTCCCAGATCAGCCCCTGGGATCTCGCCCAAGGTTAAACGGTTCCAGTTTTTATTGTAGTATGGGAATACAACAAGTAGTATTTTACGGAACACGTAGGAGTTGCTTACCCGGAAGTAGAATTTGATATCTCCAGTGCCGGGCAATAAAGAACCAAAGTTTTGTTGGATGTATTGATTTGAGGAATCAAACTGTGATTTGGCAAACTGGGATGCTAGCGACGCGGCCTGGTCGTTGAAGAAGTTGGGGTACTGTTGTCCTGGAGGGGGCTGCGTGTAGGTGCCTTGTTGATATTGATTCTGGTAATTTGGATGTTGAGGCTGGGGGTGATGAAGGCCTTGAGGTTGAGCTACATTACCGTATGGTGTGTACATGATTGGTTTTTTTTGTATAACGAGCATGCGAGCTCACGAGCATACGAGCTTGCGAGTATGCGAGTTGGCGAGTATGCGAGTATGCGAGTTGGCGAGTTGGCGAGTATGCGAGTATGCGAGTTGGCGAGTTGGCGAGTATGCGAGTATGCGAGTTGGCGAGTTTGCCCCAAGAGTACAAGCTTACGAGTTGGCGAGTTGGCGAGTTTATGATGAAGAATGAACATACGTACAGAAACCAAAGAGAGAATTAGCATACGTACAGAGAATCAATGAGAAATTGACGTGTGCGCACCACAAAAATATGAACAGTACTGCGAAGCAATAGTATGAACAGTGTGGTGTATGAATAGTGTGATGTATGAATAGTGTGGTGTATGAATAGTATGGTGTATGAATAATATATGAATAGTGTAGTAATTTAGTATGACAGTGCTATGAATAATATAGTATATGAATGTCAGGTATACGACTTATACAATACCATAAGGTGGAACTCACTCACTTCTGTGCGCACCAAAAAAATACCGTCCTAGGTGCCCGAACCTAAACGTTAGCCATATTATCAGTTAGGTGCCACTAAATACCAAAGTAACCATCTTTTGATTTCTTATAAATTACCCATTACTGATGCTTTAATGTAAGGAATGAACGATATTATGATTCATTTTAATACTTTAAAGACTGAATTCAAATCCACTTCAATTCGGGTTCCGTCAACTCGGACTCCTCTTAGGTATACTTGATGGTTCATACTCAACCGAAAATATTGGGATGTTCACAACGGAGCTGACGTAGATTAGGCAACTCACTGTTCCTCATTCAATGTAACCGTAACACTTTTTTGGAAGGCATAGGCAACCAGTTGAATAAAAATTCCAAGAATTCAAGTACAAACTCCTCAATCACAAGTATGATCATTCTAGCGTAGAGAGTGAGAGAGTGATGGTGTGTGAACGAACAAAATAGGCTTAATTGGTGATAAAAAGCATAAAATGAGCAAACTGAGTTGGGGTCATAATTCTGTGAGAGTTCAGTTCGTTGATCACAACTCGTTCACACTCTAACTTCCATTCTCATTCTTTGAATCGATAACGCAGGATTACATGGTTACACTCCAAAAATGTATCTAACCTCTAAAAACCCAAGTTGTTAGTCTCCTATATGAATCTCGCTTCGCTCGGAAATCATTTGGTATTTGGTATTAGCGGTATACGGTTGTAATATTTATACATAGTATGGTTATTTGCAACCTATAAAGGTGCGAATTCTTGTGATTTTGAATACAATCAGCATAAGGATTGGTGATGGATATGACTAAGGTTTTGAAAATAATATTTGCTAAACATTATGCTTCTAACAAACCTCTTGCTTCAAGCTTGCACTCTAATATTGTTTTTATTCGTATCAATGTCTTTAAACTTACTCTGCTAATCTCTACAAATAAGCCATCTTTACTCTTGTTTGATTGATTTATCAAAACGAGAGTGCCAAAGGGAGGGTCCTTTGAAATCAAGAGCACCAAAGGGAGGAACCTTGCAAATCAAGAGTACCAAAGGGAGGAACCTTGAAAATCAATAGTACCAAAGGGGACCTTAAAATCCAAATATGCCAAAGGAAGGGACCTTGAAATCCAAAAATGCCAAAGGAAGGGACCTTGGAAAGTTGGATTGTGGAAACAAATTGATATAGTTGAACTATCCTTGGGAGTTAACTCTCAACCATAAGATTTTCAATTATTAGCCTTTCCTGGCGGTCTTTAGGGTTAGTTTACACTCGCATGCACTCACTTACACTCGCATGTACGCACTCACGCACTCACGCACTAACGCACTAACGCACTCAATCACTCACTCGCTTTGCTCGTTCGCTCACTGTATTTTCGATGGTCGATATAGTTGGCAATAAGTGGCCACCAAAATGGGGTACCCTAGAGGTATGCCAGAGGCATATTCATTTCGGCCGCTCCGTCATTCAATGTTAATATCACCTAATATTATGTATACCGCAGGTCAACAAATCAATAACTTTAAATCCACGTAAACGTTGATTTAAATTAGCTAATACTCACCTTTCTCAGAACATTATCAGTGTAAAATGTTCATACTCTAAAGTTAATCTTGATAGAATGGAGAGTAATAATTTGCAATCTTATAAATCAAAAGTTGTTGAGCTCACCAATTCACCAAATCATTAAATCAATAGATAACAATGAAATTACAAAACTAATCAACTAAGCAGAAGAATATCAAGTGGAGATCTTCATCAAGGGGGGACCCTTGGGAATTGGTTGAAAAAAGATATCAAGCTGAGATCTTTCCCAAGGGGGGACCCTTTGGAATTGGTTGAGAAAAGATATCAAGCTGAGATCTTTCCCAAGGGTCCCCGCTTGTGGACCCATAATACTAATTGACTGAAATGAGCAATTGATTCTATAGTTACAAACCATTTGAGACACATATTCCGTTGCCTAAGAATTTGCTACTCACTCATTCGCTTCACTCAGAATACTAATACAAGTAAATAGTGTAGGTGGTATGTTATTTTGGATGTTGGGTTATTACCCAAATACATATTTTGCTGAGTGAATTAATAAGACAATATTTGGCTTTACGATAGAGCTTGACTGATGGAGAGTCTTAAGTGAGCTTAAAGTAGGACGTTTTCCACCCACAGGAACCTTTGCATAAGGCAAGAAAAAGTAAAGGCAGGGACCTTTGCAAGAAAAAATGACAAAGAAGGAGCGAGTGAGTGAGTGAGTAGTTGATTTATATACTATTGATTGCAATACTATACTATTGATTCCAATAATATTTATATGATCTATTAATGATCTCAATACAGATTTCAATGCTATTTACAACCAAAATAAAGGGATGAACCTTAATGATATCAGCGATAAATATCCCTTTGTTTTATCAACCTATCTTGCTCAAAATATTATCCAGTCTCATGTAATGCATTGCATTCAAGATTCAGATATCACCATGAAGAGAATAGTACATACAATCAATGTTTAGATTAATAGTATTATCAGCCATTATTCTCTATAGGTTGGCACATGCGATCGAATGGACAGGAGTATTGAACAAATTTGGTGATTTCATTCAATTTGCAATTTCTTGTTTGGTGGCATTGCAATAAACCTACATGATGATAAGCTATTCTTGATATCAACCAATCAAGAGAAGTCAATCACAAATTCTTCAAACCTACCCAACGCACCTTTAGTTCTCCAAAGACCAGTCGGCTGCGAAAATGGCCAACTACTGCATGCAATTCGTGTGACCAAGCGAAGTGACTGTGAGAAACATAAGGATGTTACCAAAGAACAAACGAGCGAACGATAGAACGAGCAAAGTGAAAAGGCGACATTGCTCATACTCTATGTCTTTGACATTACTCATATTCTATGTCTTTGAAGACAAATAACGAATATGAGTATTGTCAGCAAATCTTTGGGCTTTGATTGGTTGCAGAATGGGTCTTTTCGTTTGAGTATGGTTGAAGATTAGAATGAAAAAATGACAAGGTTAAATAATGAACAGAAGGTGTATGTAGAGTTTATTATACCTTTACAGTCTAGTACAAACTTTATGTAGAGACTAAGATTTCATGCCGATAAGCGAGTGCCCGAGAACACATACCGGAGAATAACCATCGAACAATTAATAGACGTACTGATGCATAAATAGACGTACCGGAGAATAAATCAACGAATATAAACAAATCTAGACGTACCGAAGCGTAAATAGACGTACCAGAGCATAAAGTACCATTCAGATAACAGGCGAAAACAAAAAAAAAGAGTGAGAAGTGGTTTAAATATGCCTGGAAAAGTGCTTGTGGTGTCCAATCGACTCCCTGTAACGATCAAACGTAACCCGGACGGCTCGTTTGCGTACTCCATGTCGTCCGGGGGACTTGTGACTGCTCTCCAAGGACTAAAAAAGTCCACGGAGTTCCAATGGCTAGGCTGGCCTGGTCTTGAGTTCCCTGTCGAAGAACAGGAGACAGTGAACAAAGAGTTGATGGAAAACTTCAAATGTACAGCCATTTTCCTCAGTGACACCATTGCCGAACTTCACTACAACGGGTTCCTGAACAGTATCTTATGGCCTCTCTTCCATTACCATCCTGGGGAGATGAACTTTGACGAAACAGCATGGGCAGCCTACATTGAAGCCAACAAGGAGTTTGCAATTGCGATTGCCAACCAGGTGGAAGATAACGACTTGGTTTGGGTACACGACTACCATTTGATGTTGCTCCCACAAATGCTCAGAAGCTTGATCACCAAGAAGAATGTCAAGATTGGGTTTTTCCTCCATACTCCATTCCCATCCTCGGAAATATATCGTATTCTCCCTGTTAGAAAGGAAATCTTGGAAGGAGTGTTAAGCTGTGATTTGATTGGCTTCCACACATACGATTACGCAAGACACTTTTTGTCCCTGGTTTCCAGAATCGTATCTGACGTTAACACCCAGCCCAATGGAATTGAATTTGAAGGTCGCTCCATCAGTATCGGTGCCTTCCCTATTGGAATCGACGTGGAAAAGTTCACCGAGGGAGTGACCAAGCAGCCGGTCATCGACCGGATTGCCCAGCTAAACAAAAAGTTTGGCGACGTGAAAATAATAGTGGGAGTGGACCGCTTGGACTATATCAAGGGAGTGCCCCAAAAATTGCATGCCTTTGAGATCTTTCTCACAGAGAACCCGGAATGGATAGGCAAGGTTGTTTTGGTGCAGGTGGCTGTGCCCCTGCGTGGGGACGTTGAGGAATACCAATCCCTCAGGGCCACTGTCAACGAATTGGTTGGTAGAATCAACGGAAAATTCGGAACAGTGGAATTTGTCCCTATCCATTACATGCACAAATCCATCCCCTTTGATGAATTGATCAGCTTGTACAGCGTGTCTGACGTGTGTCTTGTAAGCTCAACCAGAGATGGTATGAATTTGGTTTCCTACGAATACATTGCATGTCAACAACAAAGGCAAGGTGCTCTTATTTTGTCTGAATTTGCAGGTGCTGCTCAATCCTTGAATGGGGCAATCGTGGTTAATCCTTGGAATACAGATGACTTGGCTATGGCTATCAAGGAGAGTTTAACAATGCCAAAAGAGAAGAAGGAGTTTTCTTTCAACAAGTTGTTTACCTACATTTCCAAGTATACTTCGGGATTTTGGGGGGAATCGTTTGTGAAGGAGTTGTACAAGTGTTGATGACTGATACTGATAGATATTTGATTAGAAGTTGAACGAACGAACGAACGAGCGAACGAACGAGCGAACGAACGAGCGAAGCGAGTGAGTGCGTGAGTGCGTGAGTGAGTGAGTGAGTGAGTGCGTGAGTAAATAAGTGACTGCGTGAGTGAATGGAGTGACTGCGTAAGTGAGCGAGAGTGTGTGTGAGTGTGTTAGTGAGCTAGAGAGTGCGTGAGTGAATGAGTGACTGACTGACTGACTGACTGACTGCGTCACATTGTAACCGACTTTATCTTGGTCTCAACTATACATCGGACTGAGTGCTGGGTTTATGTATGGAACTAACCTCTTAAGACCCGTACCGCAATTTATTATATTAAAGTAATGTATTAATGTCACTTGTTGCTCACTTGAGCTTAAGTCATTGGGTGCGAATTTAGTGTTGAATTCGTTAAAAATCGCCACTCATTCACAAGTCTGACAATGGATTATGAATAAGGTGTGCAACGAGCGATTAAGCGAGTGAGTAGCAATTCTTGATTTGAAAGGAGGTTTATAAGTATGTGTAGAGAATTTATGATTTGAAAGCAGCTTTGATAAATTCAATTGGTATTCCGATTGATAGAGCTATGTAAACACGCAAAATCATACACAGTAGACACAGATAACCAACAAGTGTCGATTCTCGGTGATGCCCTCACGTTGAATCACAAGGCTTGAATAAAAGTATACCAATTGCCACAGCATTGTTCTCCATAACAAGGCCAAAACAAAGCATCCCAGCGACTTGCCCTTGGAGGATGACTAAAGTGAAATATTATACAGGCCTTTAATGTGCTGCGAAGCAGTTTATTCGTCCAGGCCCCGCTCAATTTGAATACTACACATGTAGTGTACTACGAAGGAGGAACGAGCGAAGTGAGTGAGTAAGTGAGTAGAAAACGAGCGAAGCGATTGAGTGGTTAGTACCAAACAAGTCAGTGAGAAGCAATCGAGTGAGTGAGTATAAAACGAGCGAATCGAGTGAGTGAGTAACTCGAGTCTAATTTCTAGGAATTCTATACTATGTAATGATTGAGTACGAATTATGAGTGAATAGCCAACTCTTTTGATTTAAAGGTTTTTACATGCAAAACTCACGAACGAACGAATGAACGAAGGAGCGCACTCACGCACTCACTCACTCACTCACTCACTCACTCACTCGCTTCGCTCGTTCGCTCGTTCGCTCTCCACCTCAATACACATCTTAACACACAAACTCTACAATGGAATCTTGCACACCATTCTACATCAAACCTCTCCAAATAAAGCCACTCTCTGATCATTTTCCTTAAATGGGTGCGAAAAAGACCCAAAATCCAACCCAACCAACGAGCGAACCCAATGAGGTTACTCGTTCACTTGTTCCCACTTTCAATTGTCTGGCTGATTCAAAGTCTAAATTCTTCTTATCCACACTTTACCCTCCGTATGCGTGCCAGCCACATCAAAGTATTATCAACCATTCTCTTTTCTTTTCTGTTATTTCTTTTTAGACTCATCTTCTAGTTGGCTTCGATTTTTCATCGTTCACAGACTGATAAACACACCCAATAACACAGCTCATTACCACAGCTCATTAAAGCAATTACAATTTGTATGATACTTTCATGACATTTGTGAATACTCATTAGCAATAAATCCACCCATACAGTTTTAATGTAGCGAACTTGATTTGAAAGCACTTTTTTGAATTCAATGTGTGGACGAGCGAACTACGAGCTAAGCGAGTTGTAAGTAAGATGTGAGTGAGATGTGAGTTGTGAGTGAGATGCGAGTGAGTTATGAATGAGATGACAAGGAAGCATGGCAAGACAAGTGCAAATACGAACGAGCTAAACAAGCTGAACGAGCTGAAAAATGCAGAACAAGCAAAACATGCAGAACGAGCAGAAAGACCAGAAAGACCAGAAAGACCAGAAAGAGCACTCACTCGCTTTGCTCGTTCGTTGGTGTGATTTCTATATCAATGAATTCACCTCTATATTGGTGGGTTATAAATATGATAAGAGGTGTTCGTGAGTACCACCTTCACATTCATACTCCAAATAAAAAGACACTACACCAACACACATCAATAATTGGTGCATTCCCAAAAAACTCACACAGATGAGTTGCGGAGATAAAGGGCGGTCTGACTTGTCATACCGCACTATGTCACTCACTCAAAGTTCGCTTCTCACTCACTCAGTCACTCATTGCATTTTCGCAGCCAATGCACGAACGAGCAGCGACTTGAATGCGAACTTTATCATCTGAATATGATCTTTATAAGCACTGGTATCATTTCTAAACTATTTTCGTTTCGTACTCACTCACTCTCCCTTCATTTTTTCTCAAGTTTAACTTCCTTCCTCATTCACTCGCTTTGCTCGTAATGACATTTATGGGATATTGTTATGGGTGATGATAAAATTTGATACGAGCATTGGAATGATTATTAATGACCATGATCACTAAATGACCATGATTTCCAAAGCTAATAAACACTACGACATGTCAAGTTGTTTGTATATCACGTTCTTGGCTAATGTCTAGACGAGGTAATCCTTCTCTGAGTTGGATTACGTGATTGCTACACCACATCCTTCAATACACTAATATAATTGCTTAGTCAGTGGCTCGCCACTTTCGTGTCCAAAGAAGTCGCTACTCCTTCACGAACGAACGAAGTTGCACGAACGAACGAACGAACGAACGAACGAACGAACGAACTCGCTTCGGTCGTTCGCTCGTTCACTAATATAATTCATTAGTCACAGGTGGTACCCACACATACAGAACACGATATAGAGAACAAGCACAACAAATATATTCAAATCACCCAACAGTACACTGTATCTTTCATTTGTAAACCCAAAGTTTGACTCTGGACCATGAGGCCACCAATCGTATCCAAGAGAGTATACCAAAAATCCTGTGTTTCAATTGCGAGCAAAGCAAGTGACATGATTGTGTGAAGAGTAGCTAATGATGAATAGAGCAAATGATCAATTCGAATAACAATCTCAAGTAATACACTCCTTCGCTTCGCTCGCTTGGGTTGCGAATAATATAAAGATGGGATGAACCTGGTAATACTGAGAGATAGTCACCCTAATTATATGTCTAGATGTTCTTTTCAATGCTGGTTACAAGGATTACTGTTGGATTGAACAGGGTTAGTGGTGATTGACCCAAAAGTTGAATATTTTGTCAAATTGACAAGATATTTGCAAAAAGTAGCAATTAAAGGGTGATGATTTGAGCTTCTCACATGTGACCACTACGTGGGTTAATATCAATTGGGGTGGCTGACACATCAATTACAAGTGTACTTTGCCAGTCATGTAAATCTCGTAGATACTCAGACATGCTAGAAAAGTCATGTAGTTATGCACACACGCACTCATTCGTACATTCACTCACTCACACTCTCTCGCTCGTTCGCTCGCAAGGACCTTTAGGAATTCTCAATATGAATGGACTGTGATAAGCATACGTGGTGGATACTGTACGCTAAGCCTAAAAGCTGGATAATGTAAGCTGAGCGTGTGACTTCTAATATTTGGTCTTTGACCCTGTTTCTCTGGTTATTAAATTTAATTAGCAGAGTTGACAATTTATGCAGATAACCTTTAATTCAATTGTTCAGTTAAGAGTTTAGCATAAACTAGTGATTTTGAATGGGGTTAAACGAGCGAACGAGCGGAGCGAGTGAGTGAGTTTGTGAGTGAGTGAGCGAGTGCATGCGTGAGTTCGCTTCGCTCGTTCGTTCGCTTCGCTCGTTCGTTCGCTTCGCTCGTTCGTTCGCTTCGTTCGTTCGCTTCGCTCGTTCGTTCGTTCGCTTCGCTCGTTCGTTCGTTCGCCTCGTTCGCCTCGCTCGTCCGTTCGTTCGTTCGTCCGTCCGTTCGATCGTTCGCTTCGCTCGTTCGCTCGTTTGTCCGTCCGCTCGTTCGCGAGTAGCAATTTCTATAATATATGTAGCAACTTTCTAAGATCTGAATATAATCTCTTTGATGTTCCATTGGTTAACCAAAGTCTATCCACTTCATAACATGTTGAAAGAATGTTGAGTTGGAATTTATTACTCACTCGCTACTCACTCAAACTAACATTGGTGGAATTCTTTGGGTAACTTTTATATATTCAATACCAATGTATGATACTGAATTCCAATTGCTATGATTTCTACGATTGTTATAATCATTATAATCTGGATTTGAGTAAATGCGAACGAGCGAAGCGAGTGAGGAGTGGGTGAGTGAGTGAGTGAGTGAGTGAGTGAGTGGGTGAGTGAGTGAGTGAGTGGGTGAGTGAGTGAGTGAGTGAGTGAGTGGGTGAGTGAGTGAGTGAGTGAGTGAGTTCGTGAGTGAGTGAGTGAGTTCGTGAGTGAGTGGGTGAGTGAGTTCGTGAGTGAGTGGGTGAGTGAGTTCGTGAGTTCGTGAGTTCGTGAGTGAGTGGGTGGGTGAGTGAGTGGGTGGGTGAGTTCGTTTGCTCGTTCGTTCGTTCGTTCGTTCGTTCGTTCGTTCGTTCGTTCGTTCGTTCGTTCATTCGTTCGTTCGTTCGTGAGTATCACGCACTCATAGTACTGCTTCGCAGCATTATTCGTATTAATCAACATTGATAACCAGTAACGTGTATACATTTACAATTCTTGCTTAGTGATTTATATGCTTGGTTTATGCGTTAGTTACATTGTATTTCCCTGAGTCAACTTCGATAATCAAATGTACTGACTGTGATGTGTTTTACTCACTAGCATAAATTATTCACGCACAGGGTAAACCACATGAATCAGCACCCTTTATGACAATATAATCTTGACAATATGTAAAAGAATTTAAACCCTTGACGAAGTGACTTGATCTGCGAATTGAGTGAATACCAAGTGAGTAAGTCTCCACTTTGTTATAATACGGACGAGCGTAGAACTCTCAAACTGGTGAGTGAGTGCGAACTGTTGAGTGAGTGCGAGAGACCGACTTATCGCAACACCGGAAACATCATACAATCGAATATATACACACGTTCTTGTTTTCTCATCCACCTATGACTTCGCCAGTGACGTTCCTATGATTTCACTACTCACTCGTTCGTATGATTTCGTTCATATGATTTCGCCAGTGGCGTTCTCATGATTTCACCACTCACTACGCTCGTTGGTCTCTACAATTAAACTTCATCTAATCAATAAATTTCTATTCATCATAAAACATTCCAAAGCACTCGCTCACTCACTCACGAACTCACTCGCTTCGCTCGTGTGTTCGCTCGTTTGTTCGCTTACTCATGTCCAGCGTAATTAATATAAGGCTGCACATTAAGTCTATGAGTACCTTCATTCTTTTCCAAGTCACTAATTGCCTTGAAATCTTCATCACTCAAATGAGTAGTTTCCAAGTTGGAAATAATTCTAGACTCGGTAACCGACTTTGGCAATACAATGGTACCTCTTTGAAGTGCCCAAGAAATCAAAACTTGAGCTGGTTCAATGTTGTACTTTTTAGAGATCTTTTGGATAAGCTCATGTTTGAAGAAAGGAGTACCTTGAGCTCCCAAAGGAGAGTAAGCTTCAACCAAAATGTTCTTTTCCTCTAAAATTTTCATCAACTTTGGGTGTTGCAAGAATGGGTGGGCTTCGATTTGGTTAACTGCTGGCACGACAGTCACTTCAGGGTCGGCGAGAAGGGCTTTGATCTCGTTCACTCCAAAGTTGGAAACACCAATGGCACGGATTTTCTTGGTTTCAAGGTGGATTTTTTGTACAACCTTATAAGTGTCAAGGTAAGTGTAGTCTTCATAAGCCTTTCCGGTTTCCGGGTTTTTAGAGTATGGATAGTGAAGCAAGTATAAATCCACATAGTCAAGACCCAATCTAGCCAAAGATTCATCCAAAGCAGTAACTTCTCTCTTGTGGTCATAGTTCCATAACTTTGTTGTAACGAAAAGTTCTTCTCTTGGAACACCCGAGTCTTTAATGGCCTTACCAACTTCTTCTTCATTTTCGTAAATGGCTGCTGTATCAATGTGTCTGTAACCATTCTTCAAGGCAGCCAAAGTGGAGGAGTAACCGAGGCCTTTCTTGGCTTGGAAGGTTCCGAATCCAATTTGAGGGATTTTAACTCCATTGTTTAATGTTACTACGTCTGTGTTTTTGGTCATTTTGTTTGGGTGGATTAGTGTTGGGCACACCAGAGTATTTATACTTTTCGGACTTTTGCCCCACGGCTTTAATTACTAATTAGCAATGGTTTGAGTAACGCAATCCCCGATTTTTGTGTATGGTTTGCAGACTTTTCAGGAGAAGGTTCCTAATCAGGAGTAGAAGGGTGAATATACTAGAAGTGGACGAGGAGGTGAATGAAGTGGAGGAGGAGGAGGTGAGTATACTAGAAGTGGAGGAGGGGGTGATTGTAAGAATAAAGATCATGAATAAACAGAATAGAAACCATGTATAACGTATATTGTATAGTCTAAATCAAACATCCATCTGTTCATTTTGTCACTCCACATAAACTTCGATTACTAATAAACAGGTTGCGTGTCAATTACTAATATAGCATTTAATAATAATTGGTTACAATCACTCACGATGTATGTACAATTAGACGTTGATTTTAGCTTTGTTACTCAATCGGTGCCACACCCACACAACACAGAAATTGCCTTTTCAAACGGATCTAGCCAAAGCATTGACATGAGTTGCTGGATAAATCCGATAAGCGGTTGTTACACAAATCGGTTGTTACTTTGAAATTACACAAGGTGTGAGGTTTTGAACACCATGCATTGTTCCATATGAATTGCCATAGGAGTAAAGAGTTGCCATAGGAGTTAAGAGTTGCCATACGAGTTACTACGAGAAAACGAGCAGCGAGTGCCTTCAATTCTGAATATCTTTCTTCATCAAGCTAACATCACTGATTTTGCTTGTTTGGCCATCGACCTCTGATTTTGCTTGTTTGGCCACCGATTTTTCTTATCCTTTGGCTAACCTCCTAATTTCAATCTGTCGGTATTGGTTGTATTGCCTGAACATTGTTGCTTGCTTAGGTGGGGTATCAAATCACCGCTTTCTGTTGTTGCCACCATGTCAACCTGCAGTTTCGTTGCTTAGTGATGGTTGATTTTGTGTGCCACTGAAAAGGGTAAATCACATGACACCTTTGCTTTCCTGTATATAGATCGTTTTGTCGAACATTTGAGAGTGATTCATACTTTGAGAATTTTTCATGTGAGCCAAAGGTGAGCCCACAAAGCTCGAGTAGCTTACAGTAATAGATCAAGAAACAACACAGTATACCAGAAAGTATACACTAGTGATTGTACAATTTTGGATTGTGCTTGGTTAAAGGAACCGTACATGTCCTCACATTGAAACGTACATGTCCTCACATTGACAACCATGTCTGGGTCATGTGATATTACCTCATTTCGTCCATTTGCAACCTATACGGATTATGTGCAGGTTATACGACAAACTGACGGAAGGAGCAAAGTATATACTTGTGGTAGCTTATGAGAGTCTACATAAGCACTCCGAATAGTAATCTTATAAGTATTACCAACCAGCCAAGAGACTGCTATTCTGTAATTAATCTGTCATATTACCTGTTGGTATAAATAAGCTTACTGGCCAATGCTTTGATCAGCAGGATTAGTTTCAATGTGAATTGATACACTGATAGAGAGTATCCATCTCATAGATTATAGCAATCAATAATAATATTCCTGCAGAGTATTGCCTCTAAATTGGATAACAGAGATGACGTTTGTTCCTTACTCAACCAGCTGGGGTCAACCAAATTCTTGTATAACAGTACACTCTGCTTGACCCAAGTGGAGAGAACTTCTTATGGACGATATCAGGTTCATTTCATGAAAGAAATGATCGCCAGTAACCTGTAATAATTCTGAATGAAATCTGATATTGTTCCCGAGTTGTTAAACTCGGTCACACACAACATACGTGAGTGAGTGAGTGTGAACGAACAAAGTGAGTGAGTGCGCGTGCATGCGTGCGTGTGTGTGAGTGTTTGTTCTATTATTGCGGTACGGGTCTTTAGAGGTTTGTTCGTAGCATTGTACCGGAAATATAACACCAAATGGCTACCCTTTAGGTCCTCCCTTTGGATCCTCCCTTTGGACTCTGGTGAATATCTATATGTTCATACGCATGATCCCATGAATACATGTGTTCATATGCATAATTCCATGAATATACATGTGATCATACGCGCAAGTCTATGAGTAGTGGAAGTTTGACATAATAATAATCGTAGAAATCATAAAATCCAAATGAATGGGCGAAGCGAGTGAGTGAGAGAGGTGCACTTGTAATCTGTTAGCTGTAAATACCGGTATATTAGTACTTAGGGCTTGCCTGGTTAGGACAATCGGGGGTTGGTTCTAACTTATTATAGGTGGTAGATAGCATTCCTGAGACTAGGACTCTAATAAGTAGGGGAGGGGGGTATCTCGGGCGTTACGATATGTGGATATGTGAAGTAATTCTAGAACATGTCACATGGGAGTTAGAGCAACTCAACCACTCAGACGGCAAGACACCTCTCTTCTGGACTTACTCTGGAGACCAGAAGGCTTCAGTTAGGGTTTCTAATCTGGACGAAAAACAACAGATTTCTAAATACCGGAGTTAGCTAACTATATAGACTCTAAGGATAAGAGTCATGTGATCTACCTTTTACAGTGGCATTTCATGTCAGAATAACTAACCAGCAAATAGAGGGATCAGTGCCTGTGAACACAGCACTGAGCAATCTCGTGAGAAATTGCAGGTTGAAATCTCAGGCGGGAGCCTGAGATGGCAACAGTAATTTTTGGTGACTACATAGGGGCCCGGGGGGTACCCTATGGACGCACCAGTGGCGTAAGTCACCTAATCGCTAGGCATGACTGCACTGGCAGTCATAGCTAGCCTAGGAAAGTATGGTAATATACCCTAATATTAGCCATTAACCGTATACCGCTAACAGGTACTCACTCAGAATTCGCACGAACGAACGAACGAACGAACAATCGAACCCACTCACCCACGCACTCAGACTCTCGCACTCACTCACGCACTCAGACTCTCGCACTCACTCACGCACTCACTCACGCACTCACTCACTCGCTTCGCTCGTTCGGAAGCCACCTAATATATACAGCAAGCTTCACCACCTATCAACCTAATAGTCTGTTGATACCACTTGCACCTAACCGGGCAGCGCCTATAACTTTACCGTTTATAGTGTTCCTTTCTGATCGGTTGCTTTGTCTCAAGTTGTAAACTCCAAATTATATGTCAAATTGGGCAAGATAAGGAATCGTGTCATTTATTCATAATGAAGTTATAGAAATTACTTGAATCAAAAGAATCCACTCTCACTCGCTTTGCTCTTACGCCAAGAGTTCACCAACTCAAGTCAACTCCAGTCAAGTCTTGTTGTTAGTCGAACGAACAAACGAACTAACGAACGAACGAACGAACGAACGAACGAACGAACGAACGAACGAACGAACGAACGAACGAACGAACGAACGAACGAACGAACGAACGAACGAACGAACGAACGAACGAACGAACGAACGAACGAACGAACGAACGAACGAACGAACGAACGAACGAACGAACGAACGAACGAACGAACGAACGA
>JAKUAJ010000055.1:0-53963 GCA_030562865.1 Kodamaea lidongshanica (nom. inval.) | reverse complement strand
CACGAAATCACGAAATCACAAAATCACAAAATCACTCACGAACTCACGCACTCACTCCTTCACTCACTCACTCACTCGCTTCGCTCGTTCTCTCGTTCGCTCGTTCTACACATCAATATCAAATTGTTAATTAAAATGTACTCACAGAATACAGGTATAAAGAATAAGCCTCTTCCAATACATCACACGCTTGTACCACGAGTAACTAACGATAGTGTATTCGAAAGGGCATGAATAGCCGGGAGCTCACCAACAGCACTTAGATCCATTTCCAGGTGACTGGAATGACACCTTCTTCTGGACGTCCAAGGTGGTTGAATGCACCTGGAGACAAGTCCAAATGGTTGGTAGCACATCCTGGGCAACTGTCAACGACTTTGACAACGACTGACTTGTTACCACGAGTAACTCTAATGTGGGTACCACAAAGCTTGTTCTTGTTTGGGTTACCGTTTGGTGTGGACTTGTCGAAAATTCCCTTTGGAATGGCCACAACCAATTCCAGGTCTCTATTTCTGTTACCACAAGCACCGTATCCGACAGAGGGGTTATAGTAGGTGGCAATACCTTTCGTGGCACCAGCGTAAGCTGGTGCAGAGAAACCGGCAATAGCGAGAGCAATAAGAGTAACTGGGTTCATTATAGTAGTTTTTGGTTGTAGTGGTGGTGTTCTTGTTGTTTGATGATGACATCCCAGGATTCAACCTCACTTATATACTACGTTCATCGACTTTACATCTAGTGTTTACCAAGCGTTCTCTTTGGGAAGCTACAAATATATCTCAAATAAGACACCCTGATATCGACGATACTGACACAGATGTACACTAGCCGCGATATATAGGTAATTATGTGCATGGGACCAAAGTGTCTGAATTATGTTTTTGCAGACACAACGTAACGTTGCGCAGATGTTCGTGTAATTGTGCATTATTTGTTTACAGCCCAAGTTGGTAATTTTTGGAACCATACAGAGATGCACGTGTTTGGCAAGTACTAGGAGTACTGAACAGTCAGTATCATTTCAACAAAAATGAAGGGTACACTTTAGAGGTTTGTTATGTGATATTTGTCCTTCAAATGTACTCAGAAGCAAGTTAAGGTGTCGTATTCATTACAGGGAACCACACTTTTAGATGCATCTGTATACTCGTCACCAAACTTTCAAGGGTATCAGCTGCGAAGCAGCATTACGAGCGAAGCGAGATAACATCAGCTACTCACGCAGTCATTCACGCAGTCATTCACGCACTCACTCACGCACTCACCCACGCACTCATTCACGCACTCACACACACACTCACTCACGCACTCACACACACACTCACTCACGCACTCACTCACGCACTCACTCACGCACTCACTCACGCACTCACTCACGCACTCATTCACGCACTTACTCACGCACTCATTCACGCACTCACTCACTCACGCACTCACTCCGCTCGTTCGTTCTGAACATCAGGTACTCACTCACTCACTCACTCACTCTCTTCGCTCATTCGTGTGGTACACTTATGTACAAGATATCTATATACTCTCTTAAATGATAACTATGTACAAGAAAACTGTTCTTACAAGCATATGGGTATTATATGTATTGTGTAAACAATGGGTATCTAGGTATTATTCAATCCATTAAAGGACCTTATTCAAGATGAATCGATATCATCTATGGCTCAGCAGTTTGAGCAGCTCTAAGAGTCACGAGAGTTGTTGGAACCTCGACTTTAGAGATTGGAATTCCAGCTTCCACAACGGTGGAGTCGATTTCTGCAGAATCGGCTTCATCCTCACGCTTGGTTGGGTTTCTTCCGTTGACAATGTTCTTACATTGTTGGGCAAAGTGGACATTGTCCTTCTTGTTGTTCCAAGCAATGTCGGCATCCCACAACATGATACCACCAAAGTTGTGGTGGTTCATCACAGCAGGACCCATGACTTGCTTGGCGGTCCAGGCACCAACGTAACCAGAACCAGCAGCACCAGAGGCTGGCAAACCAACAAACAACTTGACGTTTCTGTTTGGTGACTTGGTCTTGGCAAAGTTGGCCCAGGTGTTCCAGTTGAATTGCTTGTCTTTCAAGTTACAGTAGTTGTTGTAGAACTGAATAAAGAGCATGTCAAAGTATGCGTTGGCAAGGGCTTGGCCAACGGATTGATCTGGGAATGGACATTGAGGAGCAGCAGTCAAGAAGAATTGTCTTGATTTGTTACTGTTGAACAAGTTTCTCAACTCTTTGGCAAAGGCAGTGTAACCTGTTTGTCTGTAATTTTCAATGTCCAAGTCGAAACCATCGACAATAGCGTCATCGAAAGGTCTGTTTCTGTCTCCGGAACCTGCACCGAATTTGTTCCACAAAGTGTGTGCGAACTGTTTAGCTTGGCCATCGTTCAGGAAACCATAGTTTCCACTAGCACCACCAAGTGAAAGCAACACCTTCTTACCTTGGGATTGACAGTACTTGATATCATCACGGATTTGAGTACATTTCAAAATTCCGTCACCGGTGTATGATCCACCACAGGAGTTGGCAAAGTTCAAGTCCATCTTTGGGTAAGAGTCCAAGAAGGAGAGAACAAGAACATCAGCTGGGGAGTTGGAACAGTAGTTTCTCAATCTTTGTTGAGTACCGTGACCATCTTGACCCCAATAAACAACGACATTGTTGTTGGCGTTCAAGTTGAAAGCAGCAGACAAGAGAGAGTTGAAGAGGAAGGTGGCCAACAAGACCAAGATGTTTTTGGTGAACATTGCAGTGAGAAACGAGTGTGAGATTTGATGATGAAGTAGAAGGGAAACGACTGAGCTTTTATACAAACGAGCGAAGCGAGTTTGCTTCGCTCGTTTGTTTGAATCAGCTTAAGCGAGTAAACACCTTAATTAAGCGAGTACACCCAAAGCGAGTAAACAGTTTAATCGAGTAAATAATCCAATTGAGTTGTCACCCCCAATTAAGCGATGCATCTTGCAAACAAGTCTCCTTGCATACACTCGCCAGGCCACGGGTTTCCATCGCCAGGCCCGGGTTTTCATACCATCGCCAGGCCCCGGGTTTGCCTTTGGTGCATTGCAAAAAATACGTCAAGACAGACAGATTTTGTGTCATGTGAGGCGAGACCAGTACGCCAGGCTACTGACAATGATAGGTGCTACGAAGAATGTGTGAATATTGTATATTGATGGTATTATGGAGAAGCTATTTCCAGCTTGTTGGTATATGTTTATCGCTCCAGGCGAAGAGTAGCAGCATCTTGTCAGAATAAACCATTAGTATTTCTGACTCAGAGGGTATTTCAGAGTGTTAGGTGGTTGGTATTTCCGACTCAGAGGGTATTTCAGAGTGTTGGGTGGTTATTTCTTCAGCTTCATGTTCAAATCCATTTCCAGACAACTGGGATGACACCTTCTTCTGGGCGTCCAAGGTGGTTGAATGCACCTGGTGACAAGTCCAAATGGTTGGTGGCACATCCTGGGCAACTGTCAACGACTTTGACAACGACTGACTTGTTACCACGGGTAACTCTAATGTGGGTACCACAAAGCTTGTTCTTGTTAGGGTTACCGTTTGGTGTGGACTTGTCGAAAATTCCCTTTGGAATGGCCACAACCAATTCCAGGTCTCTGTTTCTGTTACCACAAGCACCGTATCCGGCAGATGGGTTGTAGTATGTTGCAATACCTTTAGTGGCACCAGCGTAAGCTGGTGCGGAGAAACCGGCAATAGCGAGGGCAATAAGAGTGACTGGGTTCATTGTGGTGGTGGTGTTCTTGTTGTTTGATGATGACATCCCAGGATTCAACCTCACTTATATACTTGAACATCATCAGCAAGACTGGTTTGGATGTTTGTTTATTATGATGGATTCAATACCCTCTAGGGTTCTGTTCATATCGATAGTTACACAAGACGGGAATGGCGCAGAGGAGGTAATCTTAATGTTGATGGAGATTCCTGAAGCGAACAGACAGCAGACACTACATACATGAAGAGAGGAATGTTTACGTCACCAGACGAAAAAGGGTAAAGACTTATAAGCATTATGTAAATGAGGACTGATTGGCGGGAGGATGTTGTTGGTTCGAATGAGTCTTCGTTTTGTGATTGTGATGCCACCGTTCATTAATCAAAAGAGTGAACAGTGAACTCATTTGCTCCGCTCGTTCGCTTCGATGCCACCGTTCGTTAAATCTATTTGAGTATCTGCAAAATAAACAGAAGGCACGTTTTGGCCTCGTCAAAGGGCGCATGAACGCTTTGGAGGTTCACAAGCATAACGCCCTAAATATCGATGATGTCAATATACCCAAAAGAGATACTGATGCTGGATTGAGCTTGGTGAGGTTGTTATGTTGTGATGGACATGATCAGATGAGTTTAAACTGATTACATATTCAGCTTGAAGGGTACGCAAGCTTAATAGTTTGCAAGTGTGTTTAATTGGCCAGGTTTGTTCTATCGATGCGCGGCTAACAGCGACATGCTGCATGGAATCAGAGGGGGACAATAAGAGGTCATCAGTTTGACCAATGTGATCTAGTGCGTTATTTGTACTCAAGGATCATAACAACGGGGATGGTTTCTAGGTTAAGCAAACTCATAGTGAAGAATATTGTAAATGTCTCTTGTTAGCGAGGGCGAAAGGTCTCAAAGTACGACTGTAGTCACGCCGAAACACAACATCTCTTGGTTGAAAATACTTTGTTAGTTGAGTGGTGGCATTGAGTTTCGGGATGTAGTTTAGTTTATTGAGAGTCTTCTAAAGGTGTGTAAATTACCTAAACTGGGCATTTATCAGCACAGATTATCAACACCGATTTGCTCCTGAGTAGCGAACTTTGAAAGGATTTATGACTTCAATACAAACTGTTGGATGAATATTCTGGATCACTTTTCTTTGATTTATTAAATTTATAGAGATTGTATTCAAATCATAACAATTAGTATACATAGATGTCATTCTCGTGTCATCTATGTATAGTTAACAAGGATAGAGAGTGAGTGCGAGTAAGCTCGTGAGTTAGTGCGCAGCGAACAGCGCGTAGAGAACTTTGAGTGAGTGGGTTCAAGCGAACTTTGAGTGAGTAGGTTCGAGCGAACTTTGAGTGAGTAGGTTTGAGCGAACTTTGAGTGAGTAGGTTTGAGCGAACTTTGAGTGAGTAGGTTCGAGCGAATTCTTTCATAAAGGCCCGGATACCTAACCTGATTTCGTTTTCACAGATGAATGTAGGAGATGATCAAACGCATTAAAGAGTTGAGTTATTAAGGGGCGTTGTGTGAAAATCCTTTGGATGAGCAGTACAATACTTTACATTACTACACTTGTTCATTACTCTACATTACTACACTTATTCTTTATAAGTAACTATACTCTTCTTGAAACATCAACTTCCATTTAAAGTCATCTTTATATTTGCAACCGATAGTGCTTCATGTTGCGAGTTGCAATATGTACAGTTTTTACGAGCGAAGCGAGTAAGTGCGTGCGAGTGTGAGTGAGTGTGAGTGAGTGCGTGCGAGTGTGAGTGAACAATTAAGTTCGTTCGTTCGTTCGTTCGTTCGTTCGTTCGTTCGTTCGTTCGTTCGTTCGTTCGTGAGTAGCGAAATCTTGATATGTATGACGATTTAATGAGATATCTATAACTTTTATCACTTCTATGATTTGAATTCCACTACAAATAGTCAAGTTGAAGTACATGTCTGGTGATAAACTGGTTATACATGTTCTCTATATGGCTGTCTTGTTTAATGTCTCTTATGCTTTGCACATAACTTAGACTTTGCAGTCAGCCTACACTCTTTGCATACAAAGTATTCGAGTGGTGATAATGGAAGCAAAAGCAAAAATGCGATTATTCTAGTCAGTGAGTACCAACGAGTGAGTGAAAACAAACGAGCGAAGCGAGTTTGTCAGCAAGTGTATAAGTAGCGAATTTTGAGTTCGTGAGAACAAACGAGCGAAGCGAGTTTGTCAGCAAGTGTGTAAGTAGCGAATTTTGAGTTCGTGAGTTCGTGAGTAAACTCACTCACAATCTCACAATCTCACAATCTCACAATCTCACAATCTCGCTTCGCTCGTTCGCTCGTAGCTTCACTTTGTTCGAACCAAATGGGTGAGAAGAAACATCATTATTGCGGTACGGGTTTGTAGAGGTTAATTCATTATACTTATCAAAATTTGATTTGTACATTTAGCAAACGCTCTGAAGCTAGCTAATACTGATAAACTTTGAGAAGTGTATAAATTCATTTAGTTACTCAGAGCCAGTTATTCAGCCTCAGCCTCACCAAAATAAACATTCAGTGTTTTCCTAGTTCACTTTCATCCAGTTAAAGGTGAGAATATCTCAATGGTTTGGCATCACCTTTCAATAATGTTACTTTGGCTTATAAACTTGATTTTTTATTAATAAAGTTTGTAGTTTAGGTTGTAGGAATAGTGCTGCGAAGCAGTACTATGAGTGCTTGGTACTCACGAACGAACGACCGAACGAACGAACGAACGAACGAACGAACGACGAACTCACCCACTCACGCCCTCACGCACTTACTCACCCACTCACCCACTCACCCACTCACCCACTCACTTACTCGTTCGTGTTTTGCTTTATTACAAACGATATCTAGTGGTTTGTTCCATACACATGTACTATTTTTGTTGAAATTAAGCTTGGAGCATTAATACGGGCAAACAGATTAAACTATCCAGAATTCACCTTATTGTGGTTTCTTGTCTGTGAGGTAAACGTGGAACTTCCAATTCAGTACTTTAAATCACAGCAAGTTAAAGAAATCAAGAATAAAATTCATAAAATTATCCAAAAGCGAATCTCACTCAGCACTCACTTAACTCACGAGCGAACGAGCGAAGCGAGTGAGTTCGTGAGTGAGTTCGTGAGTGATTTCGTGGGTGAAATTGTGAGTGAGATTGAGCGTGAGTTCGTGAGTGAGATTGTGAGTATAATTGTGAGTGAGATTGTAAGTGAGATTGTAAGTGAGATTGTGAGTGAGTGAGTAGCAAATCGTTTGAGTAAAACAAACTCGCTTCGCTCGTTTGTGAGTTCGCTCATTCGTGAGTTCGTGAGAACATCCACAGAAATAGTGATTCTTTTTGGCTGTCTAAAGCAACACCATCAACTCATCACCTCTGAGTACGTGTTATATATCCTGATTCTAATATTATAATATTTTTAGAGTATGTCGCTGGTGTATTTGCAACTATTTTGGAGCTCCAACTATTTCAAAGGTGATGTGAGTGAGTGCGAGTTTGTGTCAGTGTGAGCAAATGTGTGAGGGAGATTCTGTGTAGGACTTTAAACTGGTTCAAGGTGACAAAGGGTAGAGTTAACTGGAATACAAGAAAGAAGTTGGGGTTCACGAACGAACGAGCGAAGCGAGTGAGTGAGTGCGATACAGAACGAGCAAACGAACGAACGAACGAACGAGCAAACTAACGAACGAACGAACGAACGAACGAGCAAACGTACAAACGCTTGACCTCACAAACGCTTGAACTCACTCTCTCACAAACTCACAAACTTACTCACTCAAGACCTCACAAACCCTTGACCTCACTCACTCACAAACTCACAAACTCACAAACTCACAAACTCACAAACTCAAGACCTCACTCACTCACGACCTCACAAACCCTTGACCTCACAAACGCTTGACCTCACTCACTCACAAACTTACAAACTCACAAACTCACAAATGAGTGAGTGAATGACTGCGGGACTGCGTGAGTTCGTGCACATGATTAAATAACCAAGTGATGTGATACGGCTGCGTGAGTGACTGCGTGAGTGAGTTAGTGAGTGAGTGAGTGATTGCGTGCGCTCATTTTCGCTACTAACTCACTCGCTTCGTTCGTTCTTTCGTTCGTTCATTTTCGCTACTCACTCATTGTATAAACTTCATTTTAGATATTAATTATGGTGCTCGTAGCATTCTGGGTGTGTTCTATTATTGCGAGCGAGCAAACGAACGAACGAACGGACGAACGAACGAACGAACGAGCGAACGAGCGAATGTTCGAATGTTCGAACGAACGAGCGAACGAACGAACGAACGAACGAACGAACGAACGAACGAACGAGCGAACGAACGAGCGAACGAACGAACGAACGAGCGAACGAGCGAACGAGCGAACAAACGAATGAACAAACGAACGAAGCGAGTGAGTGAGTGCGATACCGAACGAGCAAACGAACGAACGAACGAGCGAACGGAGCGAACGAACGAACGAACGAACGAACGAACGAACGAACGAACGAACGAACAAACGAACGAGCGAGCGAGCAAACGAACGAACGAACGAACGAACGAACGAGCGAACGAACGAACGAACGAACGAACGACCTCACTCACTCACTCACTCACTCACTCACGCACTCACTCAATAATTCTTTCACTCACTCACTCACTCACTCACTCACTCACAAACTCACTCATTCACAAACTCACTCACTCACAAACTCACTCACTCACAAACTCACTCACTCGCTTCGCTCGTTTGTGAGTTTGTGTGTTCTCTCGCCCCTACATCCATTCACCAAAAATGTATTCCGTTGCTTAGCAACACCACATTGCTTCGCAACATGATATATAATATAAATAATGCAATAATGAAATAAACCTAATCGACATAATCCGTGTGATGCTCATAATTGTGAGATTCTAAATTAGCCTTTGTCAAGGCAAAAGTCTCCTCATTCTCCTTATTATCTTCATGATGATTCTTAATCAAAAGTTTTCTTGATGGTAAGGCAAAGTTTGCCTTTTCGGAGATACCCAACTCCTTTTTGGTAAGGTCTGAATTTATAACTTGAGGCTTGATACCTAATTTAGAGAGTAATGAGTTATTTGAATGCAAGTATGATGAGGCTGGGGATGGTAGTATTGATGATTCCGAGTAGAGAGCTGAGGCTGGGAGTTTTGTCTTGTGTACAAAAAATGGTTTCTTTTGATCCTCTTCCTTTGCTTTGGTTGGTTGCTTTTTGGCTGGTTCCTTTTTGGTTTCTTTGTAATGATTGACATCTTCTTCAAAGTTCTTTGCTGAGGAGAATGCTGTCATTAAGAATGGTAATTCTTCGGTTATGGTTGTTTTTTGGAATAAGGTTGATGTGGAGAGGGATGAGATTGATTCTCGTCTATGCAATTTGGGGGATGACTCTGACTTGGTGATGGAGTGCACCATGGCATTATGATGTAATGATGTCAGATATAAGGAATTGGATCCGAATTCCGAATCCAGATATTCATCATCATCGTACTCATCTTGGTCTTGGTCCGCATCTTCAGACATGGTGGGTGTGGTGGCATGCAGTCTGGGACTATGCATACGTGAGATATTGGACCTACGATTTGCTTTGGGGGTTCGATGACTGGAGTGAACGTTTGGTGTTGGTATTGGTTGTGGGGCGGTTTTGGTCATATATTCAGATGATGGGGTCAGTTTACTCAAGTATTCTTCTTCTTGGTAGATTTGTATAGCGGCTTCTGTCATTTTTTCCATTTTGAAAGCCTCAAACATCTTCTCCATATCATTAATTACAGCGAGACATTCATATTTGGCTTCGTTATCTTCATCATCTATGGCAGCGTTGAGCTGTTTGAGTAAATTGACTATGAAAGTTTTGTATGTGAGTACTGTGATGTTATTTTCATTATCATCATCATCAAGGTCATCATCCATGTCATTAGTTTTTGTTAGCATTCCTTCCAATTCTTTACCTATAGATATTAATTTTGCTTTCAGATAGGATACAGTAAGGTTATCAGCAACCTCATTTTTCAACTTGATACTTCGTAAAAGAAGTGATGTTAATAAAGTCCCACTATCAGAAATATACTCAAGAGGTGTGAGCGTCCTCAGAGCTTTGGTGATATGATCAAGGTCTATGGATATCCGACTAAGCTTAATATTAACCTGTTGACATGTGATTAGAACTTTGGCGGCAATGCTATTATTGAAGGACTTGACAGTTTTACTCTCATTGGCTGAGAAATGGGTATCACTATTATAATCTAAGGAGAGAAATTCCCATCCTTTAAAAATGAACTTTAGCTTCTCTAATGATTGTAAAAGACTTAGACTCGCTTGACACAACTTACTAACCTTTCTTTCAGACAAGGGGAAGTTGCCGATAAGGTGCACTAGTTGTTTGGTTTTCTCTTTATCACGGTTTAAGTCAGGGTCTTGAATTAATCGAATTATTGGGTCTTCATATTCGTTCATCTGGAGATGTAAAAAATTTCGAATGTTTACTTTGGTAAGGAGGGTAGTGTGCAGGTGCGAACAAACGAACGAACGAGCGAAGCGAGTGAGTGAGTGCGATACCGAACGAACAAACGAACAAACGAGCGAAGCGAGTGAGTGAGTGCGATACCGAACGAGCAAAGCAAGTGCGATATGAACGAGCAAAGCAAGTGCGATATGAACGAGCAAAGCGAGTGCAATATCAACGAGCGAATTAACGAAAAGTGAAGTGGAGAGGGTGAGGGAATAATTATCAGCAAATGTATTCAGGGTTTAGATGTAGTGTGTTTAAAGAAAATGTTCATTTAAAGAGAAGATATATTCATTTAAACAGAATATGTTCATTTACGTACAATAGATGTTCTTTGGATGAAAGCTTTAACTTTATTTCAAATGTTGTAAAATGATATACTCAATAGAGTTATGAGTTCTAATATTTCATTAATCTTTGAATGATCAAGGCGAACGAGCGAAGCGAGTGAGTGAGTGAGTGAGTGAGTGAGTGAGTGAGTACTTGAGTGAGTGAGTGAGTAACTGAGTGAGTGAGTAACTGAGTAACTGAGTAACTGAGTAACTGAGTAACTGAGTAACTGAGTAACTGAGTAACTGAGTAACTGAGTAACTGAGTAACTGAGTAACTGAGTAACTGAGTAACTGAGTAAGTGAACTCAATTCAAACTTAATTAAAAAAGCAGCTGGAAAAGTCTTTGTGGACACCAAGTTTTCTAGATTATTAGGAAGAGCACCATTGATGATTCCTGGAATGACTCCAACAACTGTCAACCCTCAAATTATTGCTGCTTCCATTAATGCTGGATACCACATTGAATTGGCTGGTGGTGGTTACTTTAATGCAAAGAATTTAACCGGTTGTGAGTAAGTGAGTAAGTGAGTGAGTGCAACATTCGAGTGATTGCGAACATTCGAGTGATTGCAAACTTTTGAGTGATTGCGAACTTGTGCAAACTTTTCAGTGAGGAGCTAATTTGAGTTAATATGAGTTCTTATCTATGGATATTCTGAATTCAATACCAATTATTTGAATGAGTTCTATGATTTCAAAACGATTTTCATGATTGTTTTAATTCTATGATTTTTAAGCACCACAATATTCACGTCTTTGATATGTCACCTATTCGTCTCAAGTTGAAGCAATACTATTCGTCTCAGGGTGAAATAATCTTCATACGTAGAATGACCAAGAATTGTACATTGCTTTTAAATAAGACGAACGGGCGAAGCGAGTGAGTGAGTGAGTGCGTGAGTCAGTGAGTAGTGTATTCTGAGTGAGTGAGTAGTGAATTCTGAGTGAGTGAGTAGTGAATTCTGAGTGAGTGAGTAGCGAATTCTGAGTGAGTGAAACTAACCTCTAAAGACCCGTACCGCTATAATGGAACAAAAAGAAGCGTACCACAATAATGTAGCAGTAGTCCCCGTATTATTCTTATACTTGAATCAAGCCCAATTTTCATACTCGAATAAAGCTCCCATAGTACTGCTTCGCAATACTATTCGTATACTCTAATAAAGCACTCATAGTACTGCTTTGCAGCACTATTCGTGCTAATTCTGAGTGAGTGCTAGGTATACCACTGGTGCTACAATAATAAGTATGGTCGTTTTATGGAAGCAGTGGGGTGTAACCTTTTGTTGTTGGCTTGCATTGATTCAGATGTACAAGCGAAGCAACCTCTTTTTTTCATTAATCTCTTTGACTTGAATGATTTATACTGCCACGGGTGTGAGAAGAGGATAACCACCATGTGTGCAGTACGTGATTATTGGGGAAGAAACGGGCACTAGGTACCCGTTCCTTCGTAATGAGTGACTCTGAAAACCAGTACACTAATGTTGTGTGTGGAGCAAAGCATCAACCATTCAGAATGCAATCGCATCCAAATATCCAAACTTGGTTTCTGTGCCATATTTCCTTCTCACAACAAATCACCCAAACTATACTGATTCTTATTATAGAAATTAAACCACACATTACACTTGATATACTCAGCCAAACTTCTTGTAGGGACTTCTTGAGATACCGCTCATACTAAACTCTAAAGACCGGTACCGTAATAATGTAACTGTTATTGGGAGGTAACAACCATAGGATATGCACAGGCCTTCCGGGCGGTCACTCGCACTCGCTCACTCAAATTCGCTACTCGCACACTTACTCAATCAGTATGTGAATGAGCACGTAAGTGAGTGATTGGGTGCAAACATTCGAGTTAGTGAGTGCGAACATTTGAGTGAGTGCGAACATTTGAGATTCTGAGTACCATTTTGACCATTCCATCTCATCTAATCTACTCATCCCCAATATTCTGCACTCACTCACCCACTCACTCACGCAACCATTAAACATAATTATTGAATGAATTGACAATGCTATGCATAAAATTGGTCATATTCACCCTGAATATATCTTACAAAGTGACGGGGTTAACCCGGATGTTACCAAACTTTCTCTTATTCTCATATTTTCATATAGTCTAACTTAACAAGTTAACCACACGTCATCAGTAACCACCAATCTTTGCTTTCAATTCACATCATCAAAACGGTTATTGCAACCAGCTTGTTACCAAACCTCGTTCCCAGTCTACGCAATATTCATAGTACTGCTTGAACATTATATAGTTGCTTGAACATTATATAGTTGCTTGAGTAACCACAATAATACAGCATCACACAGCTTAGCTTTACATTTGATTTGAAATAACCAATAGCAAGTCATGGCATATTCTGAAATCGTGTGGGGCGATTTCTTCATTTTTTGTCAAATAGTGGTGAAATCATAAAATAATAGTGAGTTCATGTAGTAGTAACATAAAGTAATAGTGAGTTCATGTAGTCTCATCATAAAATCATACTGAATTCATATAATATTCAATCATAAAAGTTCATAAAACTCATATTCATATCAAAGAGTTTGCTACTCGCTTCGCATACCTCGTCATTACTATCCAATCGAGGTGTATTACATAAGTAGTTACCATATTATTCTTGGTTCAAAAAAATGCAGAGGGGGATCATATTGTAGTGATCTGGAATACCTAACGCGTATTACAAAGGATATGTGTAGTCTTAATGGAGTATACGAGTGAACGAACGAGCGAACGAACAAGCGAAGCGAGTGAGTGAGTAGCGAATTTTTTGATTCAAACAAACGAGCAAAGCGAGAATTCTTGATTGAAAATCAGTCTCTACTTTAGTCTCAACTTTAGTCTCAACTTTAGTCTCAATAATTCAGTTCCTCCTCACATTTCATCTTTACTAAAATCTCATTGATCATTTGCTTTGGTTCAATTTGTCATTCCAGATGCTTGATTATCAACCATTCCCAATATTAACCTTTCTAACCATCCTAGATACGTATATAAATCTGTAGCAACTATCAAGTTGTAAACGCTCAAATATAATTCTCTTCCATGGTTAGTACTACCCAACGAGCAAACGAGGGAAGCGGGTGAGTGAGTGAGTAGCAAATTCACAAGCGAGTGCCATTTAAAATTCTGGAAATCACACCAACCTTTATGTAATACAAACTTTACAAACTCATAGTCTTTAAACGTCACAACGTCACAAAGTCACAACGTCACAACGTCACAACGTTACAACGTTACAACCTCACCCTCAGAACCTCACCCTCACTCGCTTCGCTCGTTAGGTTTTTAGTACTCACCATTCTCACTCTCGTGGGTGTCGCAGGCTGGTAGCGCTCGCAGGCTGGTAGCTCTCACACATAGCTCTCGCACATTTGGTAGCTCTCGCACATTATAGCTCTCGCACATTATAGCTCTCACTACTAAACGAAAAAGGTGGTGAGGTGTGAAAGATTTATGCTGAGATGTATGTGATAAATCTATAGGTTTGTTGATATAGCTTATTTTATCAATATAACTGATTAACTTGGTTAATTTACTTGATTGGCATTATACCTCCTATCCTTTGAAACTACACTTTACTCGCTTCTCTCATTCACTCGTCTCGCAGGTTTGGTTATTCTCACACATAGCTCTCACACATTAGCTCTTATTTCACCTTTATGCAAGAGTCAGATGATCAAGTCAGATGAACCTCCCGATTAAACCTTACTGAAGACATCAAAGGTGAGCATTGAAGTGAGCATTGAAGTGAGCATTGGAGTGATCCTTTGAGTGAGCATTTCTCTCCATAACCATTTGTCTCCAAACTCATAATGCACACTATATAAGTGGATTGAAAATGTGTATTACGCGGAGCTTCAACTCTCACTCTCTACGCTAACAGGTTTTTGGCAGCTCATTTTGATTTCAACCCAACAAATACACCAATCACTCAATAGTGATTCCGATAAACTATATACCTTTCACCTGGATGATATCACGGGGTGTTCTGAACTCTCTTCTCTGTGAGTGACTTTTGCTCTGACAAGGCTTGAGAGGTGAATTTGGAATATGTGTCTTTTATGATATTATGTATGGGTGTTTGCAACCTAAAGATGTCATTTGAAATGGCGATTTAGACAAGAAGAAGGGTGGATTCGCTAATAAGTCTCATTTCAAGTTGACTTTTACGAGCGAAAGAATGAGGTGAACGAACTCACCAACGCACGCACTCACCAACTCACGCACTCATGCACTCACTCACACTCACGCACTCACTCACTCACACTCAATCAACCAATATCAAGCGCTACCAATCAAACGCTACCAATCAAACACCACCATTTGTACATGGCACTCATCCTCAAAACTTATTCCAAAGTATATTCGTTGAGCTAAGCATCTTGCCGCTCAGGTATTATTCCAATCGTGTAATATTTAAAAGTGTTAAAGAACAAACTGAGGGTTAATTAAAAGGAACTTACAGCTTTTGGAGCGAACGACCGAGCGAACGAACGAACGAACGAAGCCAGTGAGTTCGTTCGTTCGTTCGTGCGAGTGTCTCGTATTTTGAGTATAGTATATCAAATTCGTAGAGTGGTTTACCAAAACTTGTGAGTTAAGCTTAGGAGAAAAGCATGAAATGCTCAGCTTAGTTATAGACTAAACTTGCTGCAAATTTCAGGTGAAACGTATTCATGCACTCATGCACTCAAAAGTTCGCAGTTCACTCACTCAATGTGTGAGTGCGTGAAGGCGTGAAGGCGTCAGTGCGTTCGTTCGTTCGCTCGTTCGCTCGTTCGCTCGCTCGTTCGTTCGTTCGTTCGTTCGTGAGTGGTATATCAAATTGATCTGAAATAGTATTGCATTAAATTATCTGAATTTGTCTTATTTCAAGTCATCTGAAACTCTCATATGTCTCATGTTAGATACTTTTGGGTTTGCTATATATAATCTTCCCATTACATCAGTGTAATAAATAACGGATGTGTTACATAAAATAATCAGTTATGTATTCCAATGTGATCATGAGTATTGACCTGTTCAACAAATAGAGTTAACTTTGTTGGATACATTGTGTAATTTTAGCCTTATTTATTATGTAGTTGAATCATGGAGTCTGTGCACGAACGAACGAGCGAAGCGAGTGAGTGAGTGCCAGAGTGCGAGAATCTGAGTGAGTGGGAGAATCTGAGTGAGTGGGAGAATCTGAGTGAGTGCGAGAATCTGAGTGAGTGTGAGTTCGTTCGTTCTTTCGTGAGTATGGAACTTTTACTGTCATACCGCACTTTGTCTTTGCAACTTATATGTGTGAGTTGTTTCGGAATGCACCAATCAATGATTGAAGTGTTTTGGTGTAGTGACAGAAGATCCGGGTAGTACTTTGATATGAAAGGCGAAGCGAGTGATTAAACAGTATAGGCTTAGTTTTAAAGTATAAAGATTGAGGTATTTAAAGAATTTTATAAATGGAATGTTAGTGAATAGCTAGTGGGTGTAGATAGTGATGGTAGTTGGTGATTGCAGTAAGTGATTGTAGCTGTTGATTGTAGCTAGTACAAGTTGTTTAAGCGTAGCTACTATTACTGATGAACATTACAGTACTGCGAAAAAGAAGGGCCAAGATATCCGAATTAGGCAATTTTGTATGTTAGTTTGAAAACTATATATATTTGGAGTATGACTGTGAAGGTGGGTATTCACTCGGAATATGCACTCACCAACTCGCACTCACTCAGACTCGCACTCACTCAGATTCTCGCACTCTCGTTCTCACTCACTCACACTCGCTTGCACTCACTCTCATGCACTCACGCACCCTCTCTCACGCACTCACGCACTCACTCTCACTCGCTTCGCTCGTTCGTACACACTCACTGGTGAACACATGATGACTGCCAGTTATATTCAGACAAACAAAGGCGTGGCTGCAAATTTCATCCACACCCCTAGCAGCATTAGAGTTCAATATTCACGCCGTGGTACATTCTACAACATTTATAGCTCGTATTAATTTGCTACTCACTCACAAAGTTCGCCTCACTCACTCACTCACTCACTCACTCACTCGTTCGTATTAATTTCCTACTCGCTCGTTCTTTCGTTTCTATTAATTTGCTACTCACTCGTTCGTAATATTTCGCTACTCACCCACTCGTTCGATCGTATTAATTCGCTACTAACCCACTCGCTCGTTCGTATTATTTAGCTACTCCCTCGTTCTCTACTCACCCACTCACTTCGCTCGTTCGTACTAATTTGCTACTCACTCACTTGTATTACTTTGCTTCTTGCATAAAAGTCTTTAATCTTATGAATATCTTCAAATTAGTATTCTTGTCAACTTCTTCTTCAAGTTTAATCTTGACACCAGCAAGGTGAGTTTAGTCAAAGGTTTTCAGTCAAAGGGATTCTCTAGTTACTCACTCGCTTGGATCGTTCGCTTCGCTTGGATCGTTCGCTTCGCTTGGATCGTTTCACTCGATCATTTGTTTGTTCGATCGTTCGATGAGAATTCGCTACTCACTCACTCGCTTCACTCGTTCGTTCGTTCGTTCGATGAAAATTCGCCACTAGCTCACGCTTTACTCGTTCGTTCGTTCGCTTCGCTCGATCGTATATATCGTCTATCGTTGTTTATTATCATTTCTATAAAGGTGAGTGAAGAGATGGCAGGATGTTCAGTTGGCATCAACTCAAATGTTGGCCATGAATTCATTGTGCTAATGTCCCAAAGGGACAAGCAAACGAACGCAGTGAGTGTGAGTGATTGCGAGTGAAAATTCCATTATTGCGGTACGGGACCACCAAAATAAAGGGAGAGACCTTATTCAGTCAAGTCACTCGTTCCTTTAATCAAAAGAATAAGCCCATATCCCTCGCTTTGTTCGTATACTCCTCACTCGCTTTGTTCGTTTACAGTCCAACTTGAAGTTGCCAATTACATTAAAACTCTTATATCCCACTATGAATCTCGCTTTGCTCGTATACTCCTCACTCACTTTGCTCGTTTACAGTCCCATTTGAAGTTGCCATTGCAGCAATTATATCAACTGTTATATACCACTATGAATCTCGCTTCGCTCGAAATGCTGCTTCGCAGCAATTATGTTATATACCAATATGAATCTCGCTTCGCTCGGCTTCGCAGCAATTATGTTATATCCCATATGAATCTCGCTTCGCTCGAAATGCTGCTTCGCAGCAATTATGGTATATAACACTATGAATCTCGCTTCGCTCGGAACACTCCTCTCAAGTCAACAACTTCTCAAGGGTCCCCCCTTGGCCTAAAATCTAAAAACTAATCAATTCCCGTCATAAAGATTTTCGGTCTACATTCAACATATGCCTTTAAAATGCATTAAATCTATCGCTGCAACTAAATGCCATGCAGGGTGATATGGGAGTCGAGAGCGAGATGTGAATAGCTCAGCAAATACGAAACCTTGTGCTGAGCTAGTATCGGAGATTTGGTCGTGTGTGATCATCAGCCAATAAACAATCTAATGGAACTAACCTCTAAAGACCTGTACCGAATTAATAGAAGCTTCACATTCGTATCACACCTCACTCATTCGTTTGCTCATTCGTTTTCGTATCACACCTCACTCTTTCGTTTGCTCATTTGCTTTCGTATCACACCTCACTCATTCGCTTCACTTATTCGCTTCGCTCATTCGTTTGCTCATTCGTTTTCGTATCACACCTCACTCATTCGCTTCACTTATTCGCTTCGCTCATTCGTTCGCTCATTCGTTTTCGTATCACACCTCACTCTTTCGCTTCACTCATTCGCTTCGCTCATTCGTTTGCTCACTCGTTATCTCCTTCTCATTCGCTCATACCACTCCTCAATAGTCAAATCCGAATGAATAGCAACGATAAACAAAGTCATGTTATCAAACCCAATACCAGTCAGATTGTTAGCCATTAGTAAACAATCCTGTAGCACAAACTCCACAATCTTATTCAATTTCCACCCCACAGCCAACATTTCCCTAACCGTGGTAACCAACTTTGAATTTGTATAACAATCCCAAATCCCATCACAAGCAATGCAAACGAATTCCGGGGTCGGGTTATGCTCCAGGGCCAAGTCATACACCAAGATTTCAGGCTCTACTGTCACTTGGAATAACTCCGGCGGCAAGTTCACTGTAGGTAGCACATCTGAATTCTTCAAATTCTGTTGATTCTCCAATATGAATTTATTTTTGGAAGTTGTAATGAATGGTGATTTGAATTTAAAGTCCCCGAACGCCCGAGAAAGTGCCAAGATTTCATTGATTCGATTGCCCATGACATAACCATTGCTATTTTCGATACGTATACGTTCATTCATTAGTATAGGCTTATGGTCATAGGACATTGTTTTAGGCTTACCATCAAGAGATAAGATACATCTTGAATCTCCAGTATTAGCTACGATAATGAATCTTCCAGCCACAATCGTGGTTACAATTCCTGTGGACCCACAATTGGCTAAGCTCGGTATATCTGCCAATTCACCATCAACTTCAAAAAAAGTATCACGAATGATATCCATATGTTGTTTCAATGACAAATCTTGACCATTGATTCGACGGAAGATTTGCCTGGTTAAAGTCTGACTCAAATGCTCCAGACATTGAGTGCCTCCGTGGCCATCGAAAACCCCAAAAACTCCTAAACTTTCGTCCTCGTTAATCTTAATGTCATGGGCATCCTCCATGGTCATTCGGTACCCCTGCATGGACCCCACACAGTACGATAACGTCTGATGCGACTTGTAATCGATTGTCTTTTCCTCAACGGGATGTGACAATAATTGGCCCATTCCTGTGTCAAGTGTAAATCTCCGCTTTCCCTGGATCCAACATTTTTTGCCTATCCTCACAATCAGCTCCCAATGCGACATTTTGATACTCGTACGACAATTAGCCGTAGAAAAGAAATTAGCTTCACATGTACGACAATTTATTATCACAAAAACCTTTACGAGGTCCGGTTGACGGTTGTTTAATTCTGAGTCATTGAAATACGACGAACTCACGAACGAGCGAAGCGAGTGAGTGAGTGAGACAGTGTTGATATTGAAGTTGAATCTGATGACTTGTGATGGGGTTGCACATATCTGCTTATGATGTTGTTGTTTATATGCTTATGATGTGGATGGAGATCTGCTCATGATGTGTTGCCATATCTCCTTGCTTATGATGTGCTTGTTCATGTCTCCTTGCTTATATTTCTGCTCATTCTACGGGGAATGACTCCTTTATATTGCCAAAAATATGCGCAAGCCCGGAATCGAACCGGGGGCCCAACGATGGCAACGTTGGATTGTACCACTAAACCACTTGCGCGCTCCGCGACGGGGAATTGAACCCCGGTCCCCCGCGCGACAAGCGGGGATTCTAGCCACTAAACTATCACGGATTTTGTTGGAAAATTAGGGGGGGCTAATCCCATAACGTACATATAAAGGCGTGGCCGCACATATTTAAATAATCGTATGTAGTTTGTCATGGTATTCATGGCGAAATACACTTTGAAGAAAAGGTTGCACGCTCTCAATTTACCATCATATGTTCAAGGACAATTCGAAATCATCCCAGATGTTTCTACATCACTTTATCGGTCTCGTACCTAATAAACTCCCAGCCAATGTATTGTTGTCTGGAGGTTTGGGTTTGTGCAGACTTTTGTACATTTATTAACAGTCACCTTGTGAACGATCACACAAATCAGAAGAACTAGTTCCATTGGCTCTCTCAAAAAGTCCATAGCTCTATTCAGGACGCTCCTCTATAAAACAAAGCTCCTTCTATATATTGCAGATGCTTAAATCATAGATTCACCATACATTTGTTAGGATGAGCATTTATTGCTTAGTAGATACACTACACATACGTACGAGACGACTCCTACCACAACAACTAGGTTTAATGTTATTAGGCAAAGTACCAACGTGTTGGACGAGCTACACAAACTGCCTCGTTGAGACAACCATATAGGTTGCAAACCATACATAGTAGCAATATAAAGAGGTCTAATTCAAACAATAAACGTTAGCTAAGATGTACAGTTTGAAATCTACGTCAAGTTAATCTCTGCCAAACATAACTGTAAGATGTATTGTGTGAGTTTATATCCAACTGACCGGTGAAGATTATGAGATACGATGAGTGAGTATGTACGATGTACACTGCACGCGTATCCGAAATGTACAATATCTGAGTATCCGAGATGTATAAGGTTTACATTTCATCTCCTCCAATAGCCATATAGCCATCATTGGCTTACAGATTTATGTCGGTCTGAATGGCTAGACCACCACACATAAACATAATAACTTTTCTGGCTTCCTTAGTGTAGGTATGGTCAAGATGTGAGTGAGGCCTAGAACAAATAGTTCCCCTTCGCAAAACTAGTTGTGAGACTTATAACGAATACTACTGCTGGGAAATTGGTACACTCTATATCGCTGGTAATGAATTACATTGGTATGATAAAACGTATAATTTTAAGCCCTTTGAACGTACATTTGTAATCTTGACGTATGTGACTAATCTGCCAAAGAGTATGAAAGATACTATGCCAAAAAGAAGAGTGTATTCTTTTGATTTGTATGATATACCAACTGAATGAACTGAATACTGTCATGTTTACCATCGTTAATACTTGTCGCGAAATCACAAGAGCTTAAACACAAAATGTGTACAACTGATTTGTACAGGCGTTTCCTTGCAGACTGACCTTTGAGAAAACTCACTCAAATCACTCAAATCACTCAGATTACTCGAATTACTCAGATTACTCAAATAACTCAGATCACTCGAATCAATCAGATTAATCAAATCACTCACATTACTCAATTCACTTAGATTACTCCGCAGGCTCCACTCCTGGTGGTGCCCTTCCGTCAATTCCTTTAAGATAATGCTAGTCATGTGTTACGATCGAAGCGAGTGAGTGAGTGAGTGAGTGCGTGAGTTTGACGAACAAAGTGAGTGAGTGCGTGTGTGTGTGATTGTGTGCTCGATTCAGTGCGTGAGTGATGTAACTTTTCCAAAGGTCCCTACCTTTGCTTTTTCCAAAGGTGAGTGAGTGAGTGAGTGTCAGCACTCATAGTACTGCTTCGCAGCACTATTCGCTTTGCATTACCACTATGAAACTATACATTTATGTGATTTGTAAACGTAACATTCTAGATATTTCAAAACTCATCCAAGTATCACTTTGCAATGTATGATTTCAGAATATAAATGTCAATCTTAGCTTGCTCTCTAATGCATTTGTCTATTAGTGTAGCTCGTTTTTGTAGCATACTAGAAAGGCGAAACTGGAACCAGCAAGGTTAAGCGAGTTACGAGTTGCAACAACTATATGAATGTTTGAGATTGAGAATTATAAGCGTATGAACGTAATCGTAGAAACATATCAACGTATAAAACGAATCCGCACTCACTCACATTGTTCGTTCGCTCGTTCGCTGAGTGAGTAGCGAAAATGAGTCTGAGTTCGTTCGTGCGTGACGGACCGTGGAAAACTCACCAGTCTAGTGAATAGCAAACTTGAAAGCTTTCTATGAATTCAATTGTTATGACTGAGTGTTTAGCAAATTCTGAGTGAGTAGCGTTCCCTCGTTCATCGTTTACTCAGCTTCAAAATACAACCCATCAATAAATCTATTTGTCCGCTAACCAGACAGCGCCTATAACTTTATAACGCTAACAGTGAGTGAGGGAGTGGTTTGTTGTTTTAGTCTTTATTATTAATAGTATAAATTTGTACTATCAATTTGTACTATTCACACTATTAATCTACACTATCAATCTGTAATCAATCTAATGACTGATTGAGTCTGTGAATATGGTTGGTATAACTGTAGGAGCGACTTTGCAGCTATTGTCAAGTATAATTGCTTCCCAGCTTTTGTTATAATTGGTTTGCAGCTTTTATTAATTGTAGTCGCTTTGTATTAGCTATTCCGGTTTTAAGGGAAGGGCTTGCCTGGTTGGGCTCAATGGTGTTCGACTCTAGGTATCTAAGTAAATGGGGTAGGAGGTTATCCTGGATGTTATGATTGGTGGAAACAAATTGATATAGTTGAATTTTAATCCTAAGAAGATAATTCTCGACCTTGGGATAGGCAATCCATTGGCCTTCGGGGGGTCGAACGAGAGAAGCAGGGGGGTCGAACGAGCGAAGCGAGGGAGTTCCTAAGTTCGCGAGTGAGTGAGTGAGTGAGTGAGTGAGTAAACCAAAGGATCAGAGCGAGTGAGCAAACCTTGAATAACGTATATGACCTAATATATTTTCATTTCCGTATACCGTTAACACTACGCACGAACAAACTCACCAACTCTAGTTCGAACGAACGAACGAGCGAAGAGAGTGAGTTTGTGAGTTCGCGAGTGAGTGCGTGAGTGAGTGCGAAATGTTTACCTGAGAGAGCGTAGAATCGAATGAATGCCAACGCAACGAAAGAGTTGAGTGAACCCCCATTTGAAAGGTGTATTTTAGGTTTTAAATGTTACTTTAATTCATCTCAAAACACTAGCTATTCATTTTGAGATTTCTCAATGCTCTGTTTGGTCTTTGTAGGAAACTACAATATTGTGAGTTTGTATTGAGTGCCATTTTGCAATTTTTCACTTGTTTTGCAACTTTTGGACTGAGATTATGATTGAGTGTTAGGTTGAGCATACAAAGAGAACTCACGAGCGAAGCGAGTGAGTGCTTGAGTGTGAGTAAGTGTGAGTAAGTGCTCGTTCGCTCGTTCGCTCGTACGTAAGTGGCAGGATAAAATGTGCTAATTCACTCATGAAAATTGCCTCTTTTTAAGTCCTCAACTAGGTTGTTAACCATTAATATTAGCTATATAAAGAGGTCTAATACAGCCAATAAACATCAGCCAAGTTATAAAGTTTATAAACCACATTAAGTTAAGCGTTGCCAAACATAACAGATTCTAAGAATTTCATTGGAAACGCTTCTTTTATGGTTTAGTTTCCGTTTTTTTGATGTTGATTGTAGGCTATGAATAGATCTTCTGTCTGATTGTTGCTAATGATTGTCTACAAATTTTCTTCAACTTGTAATGCCAATTCAACACATTCTGTAAATGCATTGGGTAAACAAATTGTTTATGGACTTGGATAGAGATTTGAGTAACTTCTGAGCAATCACCAGTTATCGGATAATTATCTGCTTCATCAAGTCTTTATGCAAGGCTATATGTATTATTGGGTGTAAACGATGTATATACAAGTTGTACCCCCAATCAAAAGCACGATTGGCAATAACGTTCTGGCAGTCATATAGAGTGAGTTTATCTGCTTATAGATGTTAAAGAGGAAAAGATTTAAAAAGGCAAAGAGGTTGAAGAAGTCATTGCAATTATTGAATAAAATCGCATTCAAATAGATAATGTTCTCACTCGCACTCACTCGCACTCACTCGCACTTACTCGTCCTCACTCGCACGTCTTATAATGAGTGCTTGATACTCACTCACTCATTTTCACAACTCACGAATGGTGCGTGAGTGCGAGAGTCTGAGTGAGTTCGTTAGTTCGTGAGTGCGAACCCTTGAGTGAGTTTTGCTCAGCTTCATACTCTTCAAACTCGTGAGTCACTTGTACTTGATTCACTTTATTCCAAATGCCAAACTTCATATACTCATTCATCTGATTAATTATGAAACCATTGCCTTCTCAGATCCATGTTTTCATGCTGTCAATTCTCTCTTCAGATACATACTTTCCTGCTGTCAACTCGTTCATTCTGTGATAATAATACTACAAAGTGTTGATTGTTTAATATTCCAATACATTTATTGATGCTTTTCAATTACACTTTTACTTCTGTATACTATGTATTGTACTAACCAACATTATTACTCCAATTATGTGGCATTAGTTGCTACAATAATGGTGGAACCTCAATAGCAATAGTTGGCCATAATAAACCACAATACATTTCATTTTTCTGCTTCATGAGCAATTACTGGAAATTGCCAACCATCATCCGAGACTTAGTTGGATGGACATACAAAAGTGTGCTCACTCATTATCAAAAAGACGTTTAGTATGCAAAGATATAATCCACAACTCAACGTTTGTCCATCTAAACATGTGGATAAAGAAAGAATACTTCAGAGATACGGGATATAATAGGCCATCCGGGCATATTATATAACAGTCGGCGCTAGATTACAGGTTTTTACTTTGAAGTTATCCAATGATTCTCTATATAAAACATTAATTTTCAATCTATAACTATTCTATCATTAAAAGGATTTTGGTGATTCTTGTATGTACGCGGCGAATAGTGCTGCGAATAGTGCGGCGAATAGTGCTGCGAAACAGTACTATGAGTGCTTGATACGAACAAACGAACGAATAGTGCTGCGAAGCAGTACTATGAGTGTATGATACGAACGAGCGAACTGACCAACTGGCACACACACTCACTCAAATGTTCGCACACACTCAAATGTTCGCACACACTCACGACCTCACGCACTCACTCAAATGTTCGCACTCACTCACGCACTCACTCAAATGTTCGCACTCACTCACGCACTCACTCACGCACTCACTCGCTTCGCTCGTTCGTTTGTTCGTTCGCTATCTCCTTCGTAACTTCTTCCTAATCGAAACCTCCTTAACAATCAACGACAACGCCATATCCAAATTCTCAGAACAATCTATACAAACAAACCCACAATTCCAAAACTTAGCCAATCTCTTACCATTCTCTATAAACACCGGAGACCTCAAAGGCGAGTTTGCGTTAGTGCATATGATCCAAACTGGAGGATGGGCGTCTGGGTGTGAAGGATCTTTTGGGGTTGGAAATAAATCCGATTCAGTTCTTAAACCTTTGCCTTTTGCATTAGGAGCTTGCCAAATATTCTTCAATGCACTCTTCATTGAGAATAGATCGTGCTCTTTACCTTCCTCCCATTTACTTCTATATGTATGAAACTCTTGCCAAGCCTCCTCTAACGTTTGTTTCATATTAGCCAATAGATCAAATGCATCTCCACTCACGTTTTTTGGTAATGATGGATTAGACTTAACCTCCAAGTTCTCCATCATTTCATTATAACTTGGTGGGTTGTATGATGGTATCAGAGAGTAAAAAAATACATATGCATCCATATTCCCATTTAATGAACTGGTCCCACTAGCCACAATCAATGGCTTTGTCAGCACAGCCCTTCGTGGCTCTTCAGCCAAATTATGTAAGATCTCTTTACCTAATTTTATGTATAATGAAGACTCCAAAAATGGAACAACCAGGTGAGGTTTGAAGCTTGGGGTATCCAAGATCTCAACAGATATAGGTGAGATTCTTGGAACTTGTTCTTGATCTGCTTCATTCTTATGATAGTACAGCTTGTACATTTGGTTTTTGCTTTTGATGATGATATCTCCTGCTTTAATCTTGGGTGTATCAACTGCATCCATCTTTCTTAACAAAACAGGACTAGCAACTATATTGTCAAACAGATTAAGGAGATTTTGTCTCTTCTTCCAACTGGTACAATCATCCAAGATAACTCGACTGTCCAAGTCTTTAGGTGTGAAATGAAACAAGTATGGATTCACCACATTGGTTGGATAGTATGTATCTCCAACCATATTGTAGATTAATTTGGATACAAAGCAAGTCTTGCCTGCTTTGGGACCTCCCAACATGGCTATCCGTACTGGATTAGAGTCATTTAGAGGCGTCTCGATATCCTTATCCTCCACCTCTGCCATGATCTGATTTGAACTCTTGTGTCATGTGATGGGGGTTGATCTTTTGGTTCAGGGCACGACATTTGATAAGCGCGATGCGATGTGAGGTAGTGTGGTGAATAACGTACAGTGGGTGTGATGTGTGATATGTGTGTGATGTGTGATATGTGTGTGATGTGTGATATGTGTGATATGTGTGTGGGCTTGACTTTGAATATCTTATTATATCTAACCGTAAATCTAACTGTAAATCTAACTGTAAATCTGACTGTACATCCAAGTGTTGAATATATTGCGAATATCTTTGCTGCAAATACTGTGAATATACTGCAGATATACTACAAATATGACAAACACACTACAATCACGCAAACAAACTCTAATCACGCAAACACCCAACACCGCACACCCAACACCGTACACCTTGCTTGGCTCATCTCAGTAGCATACATGCCGCTCTTTGTGTTGATTCTCGCAATTACCATCACTTGAGGTGGGTTTGTTAAAGCGGAATTGAACAAACGAAATGGCCATCTAAAAGAAACAAACAATCGTAAGCGAACAAACGACAAGAACTAAAAGTTTAACAAACAATACAGCAAATGGTGAGAACAATGCAATAAACAGCTTTGTGTTCAAGAGAGCATGATGATGATTACGATTATCTTTCCAGTCAGATGATGTCTGGAGTATTCCAAAGAATGAGTTTTAGAGTCACGAAGAAGCAATAGATAGTGGTGATTTGTCTGCTTTATACTGTACTGGATATTCAGTAGTACGAGCAAACGAGCGAAGCGAGTGTGAGTTTGTGAGTTTGTGAGTGAGTGAGTTTGTGAGATCTTGAGTGAGTGAGTTTGTGAGGTCGTGCGTTTGTGAGTTCGCTCGCTCGTTCGCTCGTTCGTTCGCTCGCTCGTTCGCTCGTTCGTTCGCTCGCTCGTTCGCTCGTTCGCTCGTTCGTTCGCTCGTTCGTTCGTTCGTTCGTTCGCTCGTTCGCTCGTTCGCTCGTTCGCTCGTTCGCTCGTTCGTTGGTTCGCTCGCTCGGAGTACTTTTCCAATGTGAGTAGTGTAGTGGGAGACCATACGCGAGATAAGAGCCAAAAAAGATCGAATTGGAGAATACCAAATACATTGATGTTGGTGAATTGAAAGCAGAATTGATCAAAAGAGTCATTATTCAATAATGGAATGTGAGTGTAGAGAAATGCTTAGAAAATGAATAAATGGGTTTACAGTAGGATTCCTCAGTTATGGCCGAGGACCAAAACTGCGTGAATAACGAGCGAAGCGAGTTAGTCAGAGTGATTTGAATATCAACATCAATGAGGTCGCTCAATTAATTTGAATATCAGCTTCATTGAGGTCGTTCAAGTGATTCGAATATCAACTTCAATGAGGTCGTTCAAGTGATTTCAATATCTACTTTTCCCTCAAATGATAAGGATTTCCCACTCCAACAGGTGTATGTGGGGATAGCACTGATGAGAATACTGAGCAATGGGGTCAACCAAGAAGACCAAAGAAGAGGTGAATACGTATTCCTGCTATAGCTTATTATTAAATCCTGTATTATACGAACGAGCGAAGCGAGTGCGTGTGTGCGTGAGTGAATGAGTTCGTGAGTGCGTGCAAGTGTGGTCAGTGCGTTAGTTTGTTCTTTTCCTCGTTCATTCGTTCACTCGAATCCAACCAACCTCTAAAGACCGCCCGGAAGGCCTATGCATGGTTGTTACCTCCCAAAATAAAATTCATATGTAGGAGCTTCGTTCTTGAGTGTTTGGACTAATCACATGGTTAGTCAATCAGTCAGTCAGTTAGTAAGTCAGTCAGTTAGTCTCGCACTCACTCAAGATCTCACTCGCTCCACTCGTTCATTTGAGAGTGTAAAAGAGTGATCAAACTCACTCACTACGTTCATATGATTTCCCCTTTCAGAAACCTCTTAACTAACACTCATACTTGATGGCTCATTTGTATAAATTGATGGCACACATTATACTACAGCTCCAATATCAGCCATTTTCACACACTCCATTCGGGCACCAAACGTATGTGATTGGTTGAGATTTTGAGCAAGAATGATACCAGCAATATACAAGCGATACCAGTTGTATGCTTCACCTTAGAATCAGCTTAGAATGGCCTAGTGTAGTGTATAAATTTCCCAGATTTGGCCCAAAAGTCAAGAATATACCATGGATATCGTCACCGTTGGACGACTCAAGCTCAGCACGGTAATGAGACCCTCGAGTGAGACTTTCGGGGTTATAGACTCTCTGGTACTGCTTTGTAGTGTTAGAAACTCTCAGTACTGCTTTGTAGTGATAAACACTCATAGTAGTGCTTTACAGTACGACCCTCGGGTGAAACCTTTGGGTTAGCTGAGCTGGCTGTCACCAAGCTAGTTATACCTGCTATAGTTATACCTGCTGTTTGAATTCCATACTTTTATGGTCTGGCTCTGTAGTGCAACCTTTTGCAGCCATTTCCAGAGAGTTCGCACCATTTTGAAATCATGGACCTGATAATCTGCCGCTTGACGTACAGTGTAGTTGTGCAATTTCTGTTAATAAAGCTCAAATTCATGATGGATTGTTGATAGGACAATTCACCTAACCTGCAGAACTATATGGCAGACGATCACAGTGTGCAGGGTTTTGAGTGAGTTTGGAGCAAGTTGTGGGATATTTGAGTGTACAAGTGTACAAGTGTACAAGTGTACAAGTGTACAAGTGTACAAGTGTGTGTTGGTATGTCGTTAGTATGTCGATAGTGTGTTGTTAATACGTTGTTAGTATATCTTTAATATGTTGTTAATATGTTTGCAAACCCCATACTTTCCGCAAATGGCAACTCTAGGCTGAACTTGTACCAATCAGATTTGAGCAGATGGATGAAGATTAGAACTGGAATTAGGAACAGATTGGTATGTATCTTAGTTAGGTTCATAGTTGAAGCGAGGATGCTTGTTCCATCTTAGGAAATGTCCTTGGTAAGGGTGTGCTATTAGAAGGAGTCCAGCCACAGTGAATAGGAAACTCCTAGTAATTGGTTTTGCAATTGGAAGGAGTAAGTTGCTGCTGTTTGAAGTTTTGAGGGAGCACCTGTATTAGAAGTTGGGGAATATCGGACTATATAAGGTAGTTGTATTCCCAATGATAAGGGTAGCTTAGTGTATTCTAGGAATACAGGTGAGAAAATTAGTGGAAATCATGATAATAAGTGTAAGCTAAGAACAGAACAAGACATTAGTATTCTAAGAGAAAGAATACTAGAAAGGTCCGGGATATAATAGGCAAATTGGGCAATTACGAACGAGCGAACGAGTGAGTTCGTGAGTTCGTGAGTGAGTTCGTGAGTACGTGAGTAGCGTACTTTTGAGTGAGTTTGTGAGTAGCGAAAACGAGCAAAGTGAGTGACTGAGAGACTGAGTGACTGAGAGACTAAGAGACTGAGTGACTGCTTCTTTAGAGGTTAGTCACATTATATAACATGGTAAATCTTTGTGAGAGTATTATCGGCAGATAAAAACTGGATGTATGAGTCTAACCTCTAAAGACCCGTACCGAAAGAATATTGCTCGTTCGCACTCACTCACGAACTCAGGAACTCACGCAATCACCCTCTCACTCACGAACTCAAGAACTCACCCTGTCACTCACTCACGAACTCACGAACTCACGCAATCACCCTCTCACTCACGAACTCACGAATTCACCCTGTCACTCACGAACTCACGAACTCACGAACTCACGAACTCACGAACTCACGAACTCACGAACTCACGAACTCACGAACTCACGAACTCACGAACTCACGAATTCACGAATTCACGAACTCACGAATTCACGAACTCACGAACTCACTCGCTTCGCTCATTCGTTCGTTCGATGTTGTGACTCTATGTCAAGTGAGGATATACTTGCCAGAAAAGTATTAGAATTTAGCCAACTTGTGTTGGTTCAGAAATCACTCTATCTATCTGGTATCGTTTTTGAGATTACTTTATATTGTCCAACTTGTACTCTTTCAATGTGACACCAATAATAGTGCGAAGCAGTACTATGAGTGCTTGATACTGACAAACTCACTGAACGAACGAATAGTGCTGTGAAGCAGTAGTATGAGTGCTTGATACTCACTCACTCATTTTCGCAACTCACGCACTCATTTTCGCACTCACTCACTCACTCACTCACTCACTCACTCACTCACTCACTCACTTCGCTCGCTCGTTTTGCACCACTTACATTTACATGGACATCTACGAACAAGTACATACGCTACGAAACCAAACCAATACCAATGAATCCGTCAATCAGTTGGCTCGAGAGAGAATCGCAAGCATCTTTGAAGCATATGAAAACCTCATCCAGGCTCGGCCCATGAACTTAACCTCCTTGCAGCAAAAAGATGGGATTATCCCCAGTTGCTCCCAACAATCCATAGAACTACTTGCATTACAACTCACCAAACTAAAGATACTCAACTTGAATGTACGAATAAACTCGCTTGATAGGAGTCTTGTCTCCATCAAAAAGAAGAATGACAAGCTTTCACTCAACTTACATGACACCATTCAAAGGGTTGATCTTAACCAAACCTTGTTACACAACCATAAGGCTCAATTGGAGGCCAACTTCCAAAAGAACCATCAAACTTTAAAGTCCCACATGGATGATATGACAAGTTTAAAAATCAGTCAAATTCAAAGGAACTCGTATAGACTAAGACAGAAGAATCTTTGTATATTAAAGGAGATGTTATTTGATAAGGAAAATAAAAGCAACCTCTTGTTCAAAGGTCAAAGCAACCTCTTGTTCAAAGGTCAAAGCACCCTCTTGTTCCATGGTCAAAGTATAACACCTTTGAACAAGTTCTTAAACACTGACATTCTTCATATCAACCAATTCTTGGAAAACACAATCAAACTACAAGTACTCTTGTTTCGAATATTCAACTTCAAGCTTCCATATCTAAACGAATTGACTCAACTAATCCCCAAGGACGACTTCTTCAACTTGATTAAAAGAAAGGAGGACATGATCAAGAATGTCCATCACGATACTCAAACCACGGAGCCCATACAGGAGGATTACGTCATTTCAGAAAAGATCATCAAATTGGGCAACACAATCAAACTTCCGCTAAGCTCCAAAACAATCAACAGCCAGCGACGAGCCCCCAAAACCAGCGACCCCACCCCTGAAGCTGCCCCTGAAATGGAACCGCGCACGGAATCAAATAAGAAATTGGTCATCATCCCACATAAGATCATCAACAAACCGTTCAACAAGCTCTCCATCAAGGAGTTTTTGAAGTTCTTATTGGTGGTTGTCAAGATCATGATCAACTTTAAGACGTTTTTCTTCATGAACCAGGACCCGGACCCCGATTACTATGATTTTGAATCGATTTTGGATGCTTTGTATGAGGTGCGTGTGAAGGAGCAGTGTGCGGTTTTGAGTTATTCGGAGGATAACCTTAAGGATATGATGGAGGGGGTATATCGGAAGCTTGTTGATGATGTGGGGGATGTTCCATCTTCGTTGAGGGATTTGGATGTTAGTTTGTTGATTGAGAATCAGGCGAAGGTGAGGATGAGTGATTGGGATGTGCTACAGCTAACGAGCGAAAGCTAGCGAGCGAACGCTAACGAGCGAAGCGAGTTAGCGAAGCGAGTTAGCTAAGCGAGTTAGTTTAGCGAGTTAGCTAAGCGAGTTAGCTCAGCGAGTTAGCAAAGTGAGTTAGCAAAGCGAGTTAGCTAAGCGAGTTAGCGAAGCGAGTTAGCTAAGCGAGTTAGCTAAGCGAGTTAGCTAATAATGAGCAAACGCTAATGGGCGAATCGACTTACAGTGATTGGAATATCTACTTTGGCCGTCTAAAATCTACTTTGCCCTCTCAAATGGAACCAACCTCAAAAGACCCGTACCGCAATAATATAACTAACCATATCAAATTTGCCGTCTCAAGTGATTAATATCAACTTGACCATTCATATCCATGTTTCCCAAATATTGATCACACTGTTCGCGACACAGTTCCCCACATTGGATCGTGAAAGTAGGGTCATCATTCGCTTAGTCAATGCGAGGTGAATCACAATAGACCGCTTTTGTGTTTACTGTCACCCAACATGCTCAACAGGAATACTTGATCACCAAACATGACAAAAGGTTTTCAAAGCTTCGACTCAATAAGTTGCTTCTAACATCCTACGCATACTCCGTGCGAACGAGCGAACGAACGAACGAACGAACGAACGAACGAACGAACGAACGAACGAACGAGCGAACGGACAAACGAGTGAACGGAAACGAACGAACGAACGAACGAGCGAGCGAACTCACAAACTATCGACCTCGCAAACTATCGACCTCACAAATTATCGACCTCACAAATTATCGACCTCACTCATTCGCAAACTCGCTTCGCTCGTTCGTTCGTATTTCGACTGTGCAGGCACACGAAATGAAAGAAATAGCAAAGCATGGCCCGGGTCAATTGAAGTCGCCTCCTACACCTCTTCCACGCTAGTACTATCGGTGGACTCGCATTCAGAATGAAAGCATGTTGCAGATAATCTCGACGCTTGTCCCGAGGAGGTTTGCCATTGAAGTTCGCTCTTGCAGAATGGTGAAACCTTCCTGAGAAATACCAAGCGAGCTGGCTCGAGCTGGCTCAACCTTGCCTTAGAAATTGCATACACCGAGCCAGATGGCTCAACCTTGAGATGCCACCTCTGAGTTGATGATCATTTTCAAAAGAATGAACGAGCGAAGCGAGTGAGTTCGTGAGTTCGTGAGTTCGTGAGTTCGTGAGTTCGTGAGTTCGTGAGTTCGTGAGTGCGTGAGTTCGTGAGTGAGTGCGTTCGTGAGTACGTGAGTACGTGAGAACGTGAGTACGTAAGTTCATGAGTTCGTTCGTTCATGAGTTCGTGAGTGAGTTCGTGAGTGAGTACGGATTTTTTTGACGGACGAGCTCAATTTCATCTTAACGTTCCACTTCATTTCACTCACTCACTCGCTTCGCTCGTTCGTTCGTTATCAAGAAATCAGAACATTCCAGAACATGTTTAATGATTAATCGAATCATAACATGTCAATCACTCGGTTGTTAACTCCATTCTATAATCATACCAAAATGAAAAGATTGTGAAAGCTTCGTATTTTCCTTTTAATCTCTGGTACGAGTCGAGGCAGACATATCGTTTGTTTCTGCACCCAGCCTTTACACGCTCAGCAAGTGAGTGCGCGAGTGAGTTTGTGAGTGAGTGAGTGTGTGAGTAAATATGTTTGTGAAAATGAGTTCGTGAGTGAGTTCGTGAGGAAGCGAAAGAGGATGTGATTAGGTGAGTAACTCTACAAATACGTGACTCTACAAAATGTGACTCTGCGAATACGTGAGTGAACACCTATGTGGCAAACCTCCATGATGTTTCCAATTCCCATTGATTGAATCTCACAAGTTGACATGGATTAAGACATTTTGGGGGCACAACCTGTTTATGCTTGTAATGGTTTGTTTCAGTTCACAAGTGAAATTGAATCTTAAGGTCATAAGTAAAGTTCCATGAATATACATTAAACGCATAATTCCATGAATATACATTTAACGCATAATTCCATAAGTAAGACACCTTCGCGAGTGAGTGGCGAATGCGTGAAACCTTTATACTTGGATCTCTTGGCAGCTTCTACCTTTATTCTATTTTCGCACATAAGGTACCACACAAGGTGGCACATAAGGTATCACACAAGGTTAGTTCCATCAGACATTGTGGCCCTGTGGAACTTTTGAAGACATACGATCACACCTGGCAACAGTGAGGTTGGAAAATTCGGCCCGAAAACGGCGGTACCCAGTCACTCACTCGCTTCGCTTCTCACTCACTCACTCACAAACTCACTCGCTTCGCTCGTTCGTTTGTTAATTTTCTTATATGTTCAAAAAGACATCTTGTAGGTTTCATGAAAGTCAGTGCGAGCAATGTATGAGCCAGCTTATGGTTGGCCGAGTCATGAACAATTTTCTTAGTGGTATATGTGCATTGGTTTCTCCCCAATGGAATAGATGGTGAGTATTATGAGTATATTTTAGTGGAAAAGTGTACATCGTTGAATAGTTTACAGTAAATATTTGTAGGAATTGATCATCCGAACTAAAGAGAACTCGTCTTTTTATGTCAGCAAAGTGGGTTTTTGCTTCATTTCATCACAATAAATACTTTGAGTCTCTTTACAGCGAGTGATCAAGAGTGAAGTGAGTGAAGCGAGTGATGTAAGTGATTTGGGTGAAGCGAGTGATGTAAGTGATTTGGGTGAAGCAAGTATGTAATTGATTTAACTAACTTGACTGAACTGACTGATGTAAGTGACTTGACCAACATGACTGGGTGAGTAAGCGCAGGTCAACACGACTGAGTCACTGAATATCAATTGGACTATGATCAAGACACTGAACATCAAATGGACAACTAACGAGCTCAAAAGTACAAAAGTTCGCTACTCACTTACTCACTCACGCACTCTATGAATCTCGTTTCGCTCGAATTCTGCTTCGCAGCTCTATTGCACAGTAAATCAGATCTATTAGATATATAGACCTATAACAAGAAGCAGCAGCCTAAAAGATGATGTATTGTGAGGACACCATGGGGGTATTGGTTTTTACCGTTGTCTTTGTTGTATGAGTTATTCTTTGGAGCAGCCATGTTTGAATGGTTTTATTCTGCCTGTATATGAATATTAACCAAGGATGATTTTTATGATTAACGTCACGTATAAGCAAAGAGTGAGTGAGAATTCTTATTCATATTATAACATAAAATGTGGTCATCTAATAGTATCATATACGAGCACTTTATACAAACAGTGTATGCAAATTGATACGGATGCAGCTGGTAATTGGTTTCACTCAATATACCACATTCTTTATTAATGTTTAAGAACAGTAAATGCTATCATATTTCTTTATGGATATTCATAGAGAGAGAAGTTTTGTGTGGAGACGTACTTGACTCATTGGTACGTTTCTTCAAATTCAAAGGCAGTTGTGCGAAGTGAGTAGTGAATGAGTGAGTGAGAACAAACGAGTGAAGCGAGTTTGTTAGTGAGTGAGTAAGAGAGTAAGAGAGCGCGAACTTTTGAGTGAGCAGTGAATGAGTGAGTAGCAAATTCCTAACAAGTGAGTGGGCTTTACCCCAATGAGCTTTTACTGTCATATTTGCTAAAGGAGCCACAGTTGAATGTAGAGTCGAATGACCCTAGCCATATTAATTACTGTTGAATAACCCTTTATCGTCAAATGGGCCTGGCTATTGACATAAGGTTTTTGTAAATCATAATTGGTGAATCAAAATTCGTTACTCACTCACTTTCCTCGTTTGGGTGCGAAAAGTTAGTTTGTGAGTGGCTGCATCTGCAAATACGAATAGGAACGTTCTAGCTTAAGTGGGCTCCTTCTGATCACACTATTAGTTGTGTGTAACAAGCGAGTGAGGGAGTATGACTGACTGTGACTGACTGTGACTGACTGTGCCTCTGACTGTGACTGTGTGTACCCTCTAGTTCGCGCGGATTAAGCGTTGCATGTAGGTACTCTGGGTGGGTTTGGCTTCAACGTGTACTGGTTCCGTAAAAGTTACAGTATTTGTCGAGTCAGTTGGGGGTTGAACGGGGATTGTTTCCATTGGGGTAGTTGGTGGGTTTGATTCAAAATTAACATTCGCTGGTGTTGCATGTGTATCCTAGGTTGTCATTCCTGTAGGATGAACGAATGAGCGAACATCTGCTTAATCTCAATAATATCAATCTCAGGAATATCGAATTGCAACTTGATTTGTGATTATGATATTGTATTGTGTAGAAGGTGAACCGTTGGATAATTCTGCATATACACTGACTTGTAACGAGCGAGCAAACGAACGAGAAAACGAACGAGCAAACGAACGAACGAACGAACGACCCCACTCACTCAAGACCACACTCAATCACAAACTCGCAAACTCACTCACTCGCTTCGCTCGTTTGAAGATCTCATATCCAATTGCGAGTTTGCCTCTTTATCTCACACATCTTGAAAAGATTACTAAACACATTTGATATTGAGAATTGGCTGCAAAAGAGATTCTAAATGGATGCGAAGAAAATGTAATCTTTGGGTTTCACATACTAATGTTACCCGTGTTAACAAGGTAACGTTAAAGTTGTTGATAGTTGCCCATGATGCACTTTCAACCACTTGGACGTTCCGAAGAAGGTGATAACGAGCGAACGAGTGAGCAAACGAGCGAGCGAACGAATAAGTGAGCACTCACGCACTCAAAAGTTCGATACTCACCCACACTCACTCACTCATTCGTCAACTAATTGCCAATCTTAAACACTTATTTTAGCTAAACATAAAACGAGCCAAGTTGGTTATTATAATTCTCTATTATTCTAGTCTATAAATGAAAATTCTCATCAAGTCTCACTTGCACATCCTCTCATACTTTACATCCTCTCATACTTGCACATCATCTCATACTTTACATCCTCTCATACTTTACATCCTCTCATACTTTACATCCTCTCATACTTTCTCTCATACTTTACATCCTCTCATACTTTCTCTCATACTTGCACATCCTCTCATACTTGTACATCCTCTCATACTTGTACATCCTCTCATACTTTACATCCTCTCATACTTTACATCCTCTCATACTTTACATCCTCTCATACTTGCACATCCTCTCATACTTTACATCCTCTCATACTTTTTCTCAAAAACATCCCCCTGATACAAAAGTATAAACTCTTCAAGACTTTCCTATTGAAATCTCTTGAATAATTTTCAAGTTGAAGATCCAATCCATTTGGATGGTCACGATTAAAGAATCCACTATGAATCAACTTTGAGTGCGATTTGGTGGAATGTATATGATATAAAGAATAAGGTAAAGTATAAGGTATGTATATAAAATATATGATAGTTATATTATATACACTATTTCATGTAATATACTATGATATGAGTATATAATGTCATGTATATCATCAATACACTATTATATTATATATAAACTATGGTATACATTATCTGTTTGCCACGACACTATCACTCGCACACACCCACTCACTATCTTTTTTCACTCTCAAGCTCACTACGCTCGAGTTACGCTCCCTACGCTTGGGTCCCGCTCCCTACGATTGGGTCGCACCCACTACGCTCGAGTCGCGATCGCTGGCGCGATCGCGCACGGTAGTGTGCGTAAATTCCATCACGCACATTCTCAACTTTTAACCAGCGCCCCCTGAAAAAACTCAAACAATCAACAAATGTCACTCTCTGATAAGGAATTGTTTGAGTTGAACAAAAAGGCAGTAACCGAAGGGTTCAAGATCAAGCCAAGAGTCAACTACAACACTGTGGGTGGTGTGAATGGTCCTTTGGTTATCTTGGACAATGTCAAATTCCCACGTTTCAACGAAATCGTCAATTTAACCTTACCAGACGGTACCGTAAGACAAGGTCAAGTTTTGGAAGTTAGAGGATCCAAGGCTATTGTACAAGTTTTCGAAGGTACATCAGGTATTGATGTTAAGAAAACCAGAGTTGAATTCACTGGTCAAAACTTGAAGATTCCAGTATCTGAAGACATGTTGGGTAGAATTTTCGACGGGTCAGGTAGACCTATTGACAAAGGTCCAAAGATTTTTGCCGAAGATTACTTGGACATTAATGGATCTCCTATTAATCCATACGCTCGTATCTACCCTGAAGAAATGATCTCTACTGGTATTTCGGCCATTGATACTATGAACTCCATTGCCAGAGGTCAAAAAATTCCTATTTTCTCAGCTTCAGGGTTACCTCATAACGAAATCGCAGCACAAATTTGTAGACAAGCTGGCTTGGTCAGACCAACCAAAGACGTTCATGATGGTCATGAAGAAAACTTTTCCATTGTTTTCGCTGCTATGGGTGTTAACTTGGAAACGTCTCGTTTCTTCCAACAAGATTTCGAAGAAAATGGATCCTTGGAAAGAACTTCCCTCTTCTTGAACTTGGCTAATGACCCAACCATCGAAAGAATCATCACCCCTCGTTTGGCTTTAACTACAGCTGAATACTTGGCATACCAAACCGAAAGACACGTGTTGACCATTTTGACCGATATGTCTTCTTATGCAGATGCATTGAGAGAAGTGTCTGCTGCCAGAGAAGAAGTTCCAGGTAGAAGAGGTTACCCAGGTTATATGTACACAGATTTGTCTACAATCTATGAAAGAGCAGGTAGAGTTGAAGGTAGAAATGGTTCCATCACTCAAATCCCAATCTTAACTATGCCTAATGATGACATCACTCACCCTATTCCGGATTTGACCGGTTATATTACCGAAGGTCAAATTTCTATTGATAGACAAATGGACAATAGAGGTATCTACCCTCCAATCAACGTCTTGCCTTCCTTATCTCGTTTAATGAAGTCTGCCATCGGTGAAGGTATGACCAGAAAGGACCACGGTGACGTTTCCAACCAGTTGTACGCTAAATACGCCATTGGTAAGGACGCAGCGGCCATGAAAGCCGTCGTTGGTGAAGAAGCTTTATCAAACGAAGACAAATTGTCATTGGAATTCTTGGAAAAATTCGAAAAGAACTTTATCAACCAAGGTGCTTATGAAAATAGAACCATCTTTGAATCTTTGGACCAAGCTTGGTCTTTGTTGAGAATTTATCCAAAGGAATTGTTGAACAGAATCAACCCAAAGATCTTGGCTGAATTCTATGATAGATCTAGAGAAGAAGATGAGGATGCTGACAAGTCTCATGATTTAATTGACGCTTAACTGCTAGTGAGCGAGCGAAGCGCTTTGGCAATCCAATATACATAAAAGTAAGCATAGGAGTGTAGATGAGCGAGCGAGCGAATGAACGAGCGAGCGAATGAACGAGCGAAGCGAGTGAGTGAGTGAGTGAGTGAGTGAGTGAGTGAGTGAGTGAGTGAGTGAGTGAGTGAGTGAGTGAGTGCGAACAATTGAGTGCGTGAGTTCGTGAGTTCGTGAATTCGTGAGTTCGTGAGTTCGTGAGTTCGTGAATTCGTGAGTGCGAGAGTGCGAGACTGAGTACGTGAGTGAGTATGGATTCTTTTGACGAACGGGCTCAATTTCATCTTAACGTTTCATTTCATTCACTCACTCACTCGCTTCGCTCGTTCGCTCGTTCGTGAGTGCGGTACGGGTCTTTAAAGTTAAATGAAACATAGAAAGTGTATGTGAGATTGTTGCAGATGGTTGGAAAGGGACTACTAATTCCGTGCCAATTCTGAAAGAACAGATTATTAAACCTAGAAAACATTGTGGGAGTGTTGCGAAACTCCACGGAATTGGATGACCCCAACACTAGAAGCTCTTTGGTGTGATGGTGCTTGGTGTGCTGGCGTGAGTCAATCCGAACGAGCGAACGAACGAGCGAACGAACGAACGAACGAGCGAGCAAAGCGAGTGAGTCAGTGTGTGTGTGAGTTTGTGAGTGCACCACACAAGGCATTGCTCATGGGACAAAACTCTGTGTGTGGAGACATTGATAAACATGTATGAATGTAATTGTGGGATTCAACAAACAAAAGTCTGCCACTACGAACGAGCGAGTAAGTGGGAGTTTACTCTTTCTTGGACAAACCGAGCGAATGAACGGGCGAACGAACGAGCGAAGCGAGTGAGTAAGTGAGTTCGTGAGGGAGTTCGTGAGTGAATCGTGAGTTCGTGAGTAGCGGATGATTTGAACAAAAGGGAAGTGAGTGAGCTTGTGAGTGAGCTTAAAGGTAACCATTTCTAACTCACTCACTCAGAAGTGGCTCATTGTTAATCTGATTATCAGATTGCACTCTCTCATGCACACTCCCACTCTCTCACGCACTCTCCCACTCACGTACACACTCTCCCGCACTCTCCCGCACTCTCCTACTCTCTCACGCACTCTCCCACTCACGCACTCACTCACGCACTCACGAACTCACCTACTCACTCGCTTCGCTCGTTCGTTCGCTCGTTCGTCCTCACCTTTATGGTAAAAAATCCACCACTCTATGCTTTTCGCAGCCATTTATCGCAATGAACAAACAGCCCCAAAAACAAAACTAGAGCTCTGAAATTGCCTCTACAGCCAAGTGAATGAGTTCACTCATGAACGAACGAACGAACTCAAAATTCGCTACTCACGCATTTTCTGACAAACGAGCGAATCGAGTTTGTTCTCAACCAGAACTCATTCACTCACTCGCTTCGCTCGTTCGCTCGTTCGTCACTACGTTTGTATGTATACCAAACTAGTTGACTGTGTCTGCTTTCTCCATAACCAAAAAAAATGGTAAAAGTAGAATACTAACTAATACGAATCAAGTGTGCCTGCTAACTCCATAGTCACAATAATCTCCAGTGTATGTGTGTTTGCTAACTATTGAGACGGCCAAAGTAAATATTCAAATCATTTGAAACGAACTCACTGAAGATATTCAAATCACTCTAACTAGCTTCGCTCATTACTAACGCTAACTCGCTTTCCTAACTCGCTTTGCTAACTCGCTTTCCTAACTCGCTTTGCTAACTCGCTTTCCTAAGTCGCTTCGCTAACTCGTTTTGCTAACTCGCTTTGCTAACTCGCTTTGCTAACTCGCTTTGCTAACTCGCTTTGCTAACTCGTTTCGCAAACTCGCTTTGCTAACTCGCTTTTCTAACTCGCTTCGCTCGTTAGCATTCGCTCGTTAGCGTACAAATAATCTATAATCTATGCATTCCTATTCACATCCCCTCTCATGCCCATTTCTCCTCATATCATCCTCACCTCTCTTCACCCAAATATTAAACACTTTAGCTACTTGCCCTCCTCAAATTCCCAATGTAATTAATAGCCGAACCTGCCTTGAAAAATTCCACTTGATCTTGTGACATGGTATGGTTACACAATATCTCCAACTCGGAGCCATCCTTTTTAGTAACCTTAACCCTCAAGCTTCCTCCGTTGTCACCACCCTTTTGAACCAAGTCGGTCAAGTCCACCGTGGTCAACACGTCACCTGCAGAAATCAAGTCGTAATCATTCTCGTTGGCAAATGTCAATGGCAACATTCCTTGTTTTTTCAAGTTTGTTTCATGGATTCTGGCAAAGGATTTAACCAATATGATAGACCCTCCCAAGAACCTTGGAGATAAAGCAGCATGTTCTCTGGCGGATCCTTCACCATAATTGTGTTCAGCAACAACCACCCAAGGTCTACTCTCTTGTTTCCATTTGATCATTAATTCCGGAATCAGATACTTGTCTCCATTCAAATCGTATGCAACATTCACTTCACCCGTTTCTTTGTTCACGGCACCGATCAATGTGTTATTTGAAATATTTTCCAAATGACCCTTATACTTTAACCAGGCACCAGCAGCCGAGATGTGATCGGTAGTACATTTACCTTCAACTTTCAACAAAACGTTGGTTGATAATTCTTGACCCAGCCAAGGGACAAAAGGCTCAAGTAATTGTAATCTATCACTTGTTTTGGAAACATTCACTTCAACCGAAGGTTGAGGTTGAGGATCTGGATCTGGATAAAATTCTTCACGACCTTTGATGAATCCAGAGCTTGGTAATTCATCCCCAACAGGTGGAGAGAACTTGAAAGATTGACCATTTGGTAAGTTTATAGAGTCTGTGACTGGATTAAAGTTCATATCACCAGAGTAGATCATGGCAGTAACCAAGTCTGGTGAGGTTAAGAAATTCATTGTATTTCTATTACCATCATTTCTTGCTCTAAAGTTTCTATTGAAACTGGTAAAGATAGCGTTGGAATCACTAGAAGAAACATCAGTTCTATCCCATTGTCCAATACATGGACCACAAGCATTTGCTAATACTTTAGCTCCACTATTTTCAAAAGTTTCCACAAACCCATCTCTTTCAATTGTGGCTCTAATCTGTTCAGACCCTGGAGTCACAAAAAATGGAATTTTGGGCTTAAGTCCAACTTGTTCAGCTTGTTTAATAATCGAGACTGCACGTGACATGTCTTGATAAGAAGAATTAGTACAAGAACCAATCAAGCCAGCACTAATAGTCTTTGGCCAATTTTCAGATTGAGCAGTTTGACCAAATAATGAGATTGGAGTTGATAAATCTGGAGTGAAAGGACCATTTACATGAGGTTCTAATTCACTCAAATTAATTTCAATCACTTTATCATATTCAGCACCTTGATCAGCTTTAAAGAAATTGAACTGTTTAGAAATTAAATCAATCAGATCACTAATTGGGCCTCTACCAGTTTGTTGTAAATAACGACGATGAGCATCTTGATATGGGAAAGTTGAAGTTGTAGCACCAATTTCAGCACCCATATTACAAATAGTGGCCATACCAGTACATGACAAAGTTTCGACACCAGGTCCAAAATATTCAACAATATAACCAGTACCACCTCTAACAGTCAATATACCAGCCAACTTAGTGATCACATCTTTTGGTGAGCACCATCCAGACAATTGACCAGTCAATTTAATTCCCAAGATTTTTGGAGCTTTTAATTCCCATGGAGTACCTGTCAATGCATCCACAGCATCGGCACCACCAACACCAATGGCAATTGCACCCAATCCTCCGGCATTAGGAGTATGAGAATCAGTACCCAACATCATTAAACCTGGAACAGAAAAGTTTTCCAAGACGATTTGATGAATAATTCCACTACCTGGACCCCAAAATTGTATTCCATACTTTTCTCCACATGATTGCAAAAAGTCAAAAACTTCTTTATTAGTTGCAATGGATTTAGCCAAGTCTTCTCCAGCACCATCTTTACCTACAATCAAATGATCGCAATGAATACTGGCAGGAACAACTGTCAGAGGCATTCCACAAGTCATAAACTGCAAAAGAGCCATTTGAGCAGAAGCATCTTGCATGGCCACTCTATCAGGTGATAACTTCAAGTATTTTTCTCCTCTAATATTTGACACTGAACCTTGAACCAAACTTTCTTCTGGGTTTGTCAAATGAGAATATAAGATCTTTTCAGCTAATGTCAAGGGTTGATCACCCAAGATCTTGTTAACTGTTTGCAAGTTGTCTATCAATTTTGCATAAGGAGGAGTTTTTTTAGATAATTCTGATGGAATATGAAATATGGAATTTGCACTTGTTGCCAATTTTCTATTAACACTCCGACGTAACATTTTTGTTAATTGATGATATTCAAAAGCATATATATATACTTGGATTTGGGTTACAAAATTGTTATCTCATGTGAGTCAGTGAGTCAGTGGGTCATGTGATTTCTTTTAAAGCGGGCCGTTTAGTCACGTGAGAAATGACTGACCAAGGGGTCATAGGGGGTCATAGGGGCAGGGTCAAAAGGGAGTGATGAAGGAATGATTGGTGGTTTGTAGATGACTGGTTGTAAAGCAGTAGCGTTAGTGATGGTGTTTGAGTTGTTGCATATGAGTAGTGGTATTTGAAGCAGTAGCTGTATTTCGTTAATCAGCATTGGCAACAAAGTCAGCACTGGCAACAAAGTATGAATTGGCAAGAAAGTAAGCATTGACAATATCCGCATTGACAATATCCGAGTTGACCATATCCGAATTGACAATATCAGCATTGGTATGAACAAACAACCTCTACTCAACCAGCTCTATCAGCCTATACTTTCAAAGCTCTTGGAGCTCTATTTGCAACATTTTTTCTATTCAGAGTCCTCACATTTTCTTCGCAGCCATTTAGCCTCAGGGCCAAGAAAAGATAAGGTTATACGGATATTGTATGGATGATGTATGGATTTTATATGGATTTTATATGGACTCTATACGGATTTTTAATCTCCGAGTTCGGTCAAACTATGAACGTTGAAAGACTTTGAGTTTGGTCGTTTGTAGTGCACATTTTTATTTGCTATATTACATATATACTTGGAGGTTAAGTTTAGTGGTTTAGGTGAGTGGTATTGGAAATGGATATGTCCATGAAAGTTTCAATCAATATCAAGTTGGATAAGGATAAATCATATAAGTTGGTTAGGGATAAATCATATAAGTTGGTTAAGGACAAATAGTGTAGGTCACTGGACTCACGTTAATGTCAAGATACTCAGACGAAAGAATGAGCAAATTGCTTAATTTGAATATGATTTTTATGACTAATGATTTTTTGATCATTTCATAGTCATTTTAATGACAAACTCACACAGCGTCTCACACAGCGTACACACATACTAAATATCCCCGTTATAGGCCCTCTTTACCCAACCACAATCTCTCACATTATCATCCTTTGCATCCACTTTCCAATTAGTATCTGGGTCAGCATAATTGGCCGAAATCTCTCCAGCAGGCTTGGAAATACAAATGTAATTGCCTTGTGGTAAAAAGCATCTCAATTGGGATGATGGGTATGGACATGGGCACAAGTTGGGCCCATCAACGCAGATTCCAGTGTCTGCACACAAGTATCTTTCACATCTGGTGTTAAGCATAGCCTCTTCAAACTCTTGGGGAGTGTCCAATCTACCATCTGGTTGATGTTGTTGGTGGCCTCCGAAGTTGAAAAAGTTCATGAAATCAGCTTGCACAAAGGCTGATGCAAGTAGAAGGATGATGAATTGGATCATGATACGTGGGGTTTTTTGAGCGAGCGAAACGAACGAAACGAACGAACGAGCGGAGCGAGTGAGTGAGTGAGTGAGCAGCGAATTATTTCGAACGAGCGAAGTGAGTGAGTGAGTGAGTGAGCAGCGAATTATTTCGAACGAGCGAAGTGAGTGAGTGAGTGAGTGAGTGAGTGAGTAGCGAATTATTTTGAACGAGCGAAGCGAGTGAGTAGAGAATACATCGACCGAAGCGATTGAGTATCGAATACATCGACCGAAGCGAGTTAGCGATACATCGACCGAAGCGAGTGAGTAGCGAATACATCGACCGAAGCGAGTTAGCGATACATCGATCGAAGCGAGTTAGCAATACATCGACCGAAGCGAGTTAGTATCGAATACGTCGACCGAAGCGAGTGAGTAGCGAATACGTCGACCGAAGCGAGTGAGTAGCGAATACATCGACCGAAGCGAGTGAGTAGCGAATTCATCAACCGAGCAAACTAGTGCTTTCGTGCTTTGTTCTCTTTAATTGTTCAAGTTGTGCAACAAGTGGATGAATATAAACGAATATTGATGATTGCGATTTGGGGTTTGCTAGGGAGATTGATGGGGATGTTTGTTTGGGGAATATAACTAATAAGGAAGTTCGCTCGCTAGTTCACACGGTTAATTTATCCCAATTTCCAACGAACGGCCGAGTGAGTGAGTTATGAGTTATGACTGGCTGACTGACTGTGTTTGAGTCAGCTACGCTAACATCTCTCGCTCTTACTCTCTCAAACTCTCAAACTCGCTTCGCTCGTTTGTTTCGCTCATTAAAACCGATAGGCTACAACACTTGACAAATAATAGATAACAATCTAGTTACATAAGAACAAGTTACATAAAACCAAGAATAACAGCTGCAGCAGCAACAGTGTAGGAAATGGCCTGGAGTCCAGCCCCATTCTCTTCTCTAACGTGCAAGCTATGTGCCTGAGCATCTTCAGATTTCCAAGTAGCTTCTTTGGATTCCCAGGAGGTTTCCGATGTGCTTGTGGAGGAAGTTTCCGTTGTAGCAGTTTCGACTCTTGAAATCAAAGAAGAAGCAGCGGCATCCAAATCGGCTGGCCCGGTACCTTTGATTCTGATGATATTAGCACATGCAAGTCTGTTGTCATTCTTATCGTGAATAACCAAAGAACGCTTACCTACAAAGGCAGGGTCGAGTTTGTTGACCGACAAGTATTTTTCCAAGTATTGTTGTTGGAACCAAGGACCCTTCAAGTTACCGTGTTTGCTGGCCAAATCACCGATTTCCTTCTCCGCATTCTTGGAGTTCTTACCGTCTGGGTTACCTGGAGTGAATCCGTCAAATACGTTCAAATCCCCAAGTGTAGAGTAGCAGTCTCCGAAATCTGGAACCGGGTTAACGTGCACACGGTATGGGAATTCTTCACCTTCAGGTAAACCGTTAACGTCAACCTTGACACCTAAGGAACCGTTTTGGAATCCAAAGAAATCCACAATACCGTGGATATTGCTGTTTGGAGATGGCTTAAATTCAGCACGGTACACAAGACCCTCTGGAGAGTCATGGGTAACTGGGGCAGCTCTGGCAGTGACAGAGGAAATGGCAGCAGCCAAGGAGATAATAGTTGTTGTTGTAAATTGCATGTTTTGAATGGTTTCTCAATAGTCTTCTGGACCTCGTTATATATAGTGAGATTTTGCACCCAAACTGGTTTGGCCGCAGTGGGGATCGACAATGCTGGGTCATTTGAAAAAAGCGTGCTTGGTTTCTCGGTCTAATATTAGCAATACATTCTTTGTCTGAGTGAGAGTCTTTGTTTGTTGCCTAAAGAGGTATTTCGATAATATCAATGACCCGATTGATCCTTGTTTGATTTTGATGACCTTGGAGGCGTACTATGAACGAGCGAACGAGCGAACAAACGAACGAACAAACGAACGAGCGAACGAGCGAAGCGAGTGAGTGAGTGAGTGCGTGAGTGAGTGCGTGAGTGAGTGCGTGAGTGAGTGGGTGAGTGAGAGCTCGTGTGTGAATGACTGCGTGAGTGAGTGAGTGAGTATGTGAGTTTGAGTGTGTGAGTACGTGAGTGTGACTGCGTGAGTGACTGACTGCGTGAGTGACTGACTGCGTGAGTGAGTGAGTGAGTATGTGAGTTTGAGTGTGTGAGTACGTGAGTGTGACTGCGTGAGTGAGTGACTGCGTGAGTGAGCAAACTCGCTTCCCTCGTTCGCTCCCTCGTTCGTGTGTAAAGCACTCCCTCGAAACAATCATAACTTGCTTGAAAGATCAATGTATATTACCTGTGAACATGCTTTGTATAGAATTGAACAAAGTGACAAGGTTGAGATTGATAAAGTGTTATTAGCTTAAAGGGGCTTGTGCTCAAAAGAGCTCTTTTAAACTGAATTCGACATCTGACGCCGTTGGCGTTCCATAAAGCTCTCTATAAAGTGTATTCCCTAATGCAAATCTCTGGAGTGTCACCATTTGGAAAACGATCATTTTGGGGAATTTGTTACTTTTTCGCAACTTTTGATGAAATTCCTTGAAATTCAGCCTTCAGATCGCAGTCCAATAAGTTGGACAGATTCAAAGACGTAATACTCTGCACCAAAGTAGACATTCATTTGGCCAGAATATAATCTGGACACTTGATACCATAATGCCTAACTTTGATATCTTGGTAATCTCGTGACGAAATGAGTGTTATCGTCTGTTTGGTATTGGTGATTGTATTGCAACACACCCACAGTAGCTTGGCTTACAATTAATTTGATCATGTAACATATCACTTGTCGAATAAATCTTTTGTTTGTATAAATCACTCTGTTGCTCTCACTCTGTCACTCTCACTTTGTCGCTCTCACTCTGTCGCCTCGCTCGTTACGGCCCTCAGCTCAACTACAATATCACTCCAACAGATGCACATTTACAGCAAAGCCTTTCAAAAAAACCAATGCTGTCAAATCCCAATACATTATCAGTATCGTCAATTGAGATGTACAATCAAACCAATATACAGAATTAGTTGAACTGAAATTAGCTTGACACTTGAAAAGTTGGGTGCCTGGTGTTAAACACTCAACAATCCATTTTCACTAGTGAAGCAGTTTTAGACAGTCTAATATCATCAACACGTGGAGCTTGGAATACCCCAACTTAACCGACATCAAACCTTTGACCATCAAACAAGTTGAGTAACGAATTCTTTGATTGAGCAAAGTTGCAAACTCTTTGATTGAACGAGTATAGTTGCGAACTGTTGCAAACTCTTTGATTGAACGAGTATAGTTGCAAACTGTTGTCAACTCTTTTGATTTCACTTTATTCTATAACTTCTCTTCATGGCCTTGGAGGAGCATACACGATATTCTTATGGATGAGACTACCGCTCGTTCATCCTTGTACTTATGAGAAATTCTCCTACAAAACAAGGCCTTTACGTGAAAATCACGAATATTTTCCTCTCCATACTTTATCAAGCTGATATGCGTACTTAGGCAACGAGAATCTCCTGCTTTTAAAATAATTAAGGGGCATAGTAGTTTAGTGGATTCATTTTGTCATTGGACACGATTCCCTGTTTCTCATGATACTTTCTCTTGATATTATCCACCAGTCGTATGAACGGGTCAAAACGAGACATTCATGAAGTTATGAAATCATGAAATCACGAAGTCCCTCACTCACGAACTCACGAACTCACTCGCTTCGCTCGTTCGCTCGTTCAGTATTACAAACTTCGATATTGGAATGTATTTTCGAAAGTATGATACGATTATACCACCTTGACACGTTGAATTCTGGGCAGACATGAAAGTCGCTTCGCTTCTATTGTATTCTTTAATATGATTGGTTGGTGGAGAGTAGTTAAAGATTTATAAAGCTCTGACAACACATAAGAGATGAAGAAAAGTAGTTGTGTTGATTGGAGCTACAGCACCGGAGGACAACCTCTAAAGAACCAGGATAGTTGGTGGCTGGTTGTCTGGCTTCATAAGGAATATCTAAATGATATACATGCTTGGTGTTAACATTTGAAGCAGCTGTATCGAACGGTAAAATTCCCATTTCAGCTGAATCACCAAGCTAACCAACTAGATACGCTCAAAAGGTTGACTCACTAGGGAGGCTCATAATGACTGATTGTAAGATGCAGTATGAGCTACATTCGTAGAGTGTATGCAACCAACAAACGAACGAACGAGCGAAGCGAGTTGGTGAGTTTGTGAGTGAATGTAGGAAAGAGTGAGTTCGGTTCCATTATTGCGGTTCGGGTTAGTTCCAAATTTACGTTGGGTGCAAATGTTCGCATTGTTAATAGATGGGAAATAAACTTAAAGAGTGATAAGCAAGAAAAAGATGAGATCAAGGGTCACCTGCAATCTTGTCAAGCAACCTTGCCTTGAAGCTTCCATTTGGAAGTACGCTCACTCGATTGGCAAAAATAGGGGCATACTGGGAATTGAACCCAGGGCCTCTCGCACCCAAAGCGAGAATCATACCACTAGACCACACGCCCTTTTCGATTTTTCTAGAAAATGGACAATTTATGTTGATACGTACTGGCACATATTGGTACCAAGTCAAAATGAATATTCCGTGGGTGAATTCTTATACATTATGAATTCATTAAAGACATGATTGTATGAATCAGCGCCAATTGATTTGAAATTACATCTTTTACCTTCTCTGAGTGACAAGTTATGTCCCTGATCCATTCGATAAACACGTATGAGCTTCCTAATAATTGTATACAATTGAACATGATCTTCCTAATAACTAACTTATCACAACTGACCCCCATTGGAACTTGGCCCGTTTGGGTCGATCTGCTCGCTCTGTTTCGCACAAACTCCCTTACAAACTCGCTTCGCTCGTTTGTTTGCTCGTTTGTTCCAAATCTTGCCTTGATCATTAGTTACTCTTATTATGTATATTCTTATATAGAGAACCCACACTGAAAGAAACCAATCATCCCATATAGCACTATAATAACCGTATCCCTATAATTTCTTTCTTCTTATACATACCCTGTAAGCAGGTTGGGTGGACAAAAATAGCGTACTACATTTGACATCATCAGCGCAAATGGTTTAGTGGTAAAATCCAACGTTGCCATCGTTGGGCCCCCGGTTCGATTCCGGGTTTGCGCAGTTCTTTTTGATAAATAAACGCTCAAGTTGATATGAATTGGTTGTTAATATCTTGAAAATGGCCATTTATTGGGACTAGGACAATCCAAAGCAGTTTGATGGATCTTCTAAATAGTGCGATTATCCATCCAAGTCAATTTGACACAATTTCCAAGGGTCCCCCCTTGAGTGAATTCTCATTTGAAAAAAAGAGTCAGGCCTACAATATCGTATCCTATTAGCTTGAAACCCAGCCAGGTTGCCCTTGATTCTCTTTATTGGGGTTTGTTAACCGATGAAATGGTTTAGTTAAAGTAATTGTATTCATTACCAATTGCCAATTCATTGATTTCCAGTATTAACTTTTATTTGGTACGTTTAGTTCGTTTGGTTGTAGTTCGTTTGGTTGTAGTTCGTTTGGTTGCAGATCGTTGGTTCGTTTGGTTATTCGAGAATACTAGTTAACAATTACTACAACCATAAGTCACATTTGATAACTACACCAGCTTCTCAAACACCATCAGTATAGACTGGTTGAGTGTTGAAGGTAAATTATAAAACTATGAAAGAGAAATAGTATGAAAGAGAAATAGTGTTGACACCGTAAAAGTCGTATTCAAATCATAACAATTGGTGTTGAATTAATAATCATATCAATCAAATGAATTCCCTACTCAATCGCTCGTTCAACAAACAATTCGCCACTTTTATATTACACACATTCACCCAGTCAGCATAAAATAGTATTGAGTTATGGAACAATAATCATATCATATTCATCAAATAATTGTTTTATTGATACGCTCACACTCACTTCACTTATTTGACAAGACTTTGCTACTCACTCGCTTCGCTCGTTCGATGCTCGTTACAAGGCTGCGAAAAGTTGTTCTGTGAGGCCCTTTGCTCACCTGCCTCATATATAATCTTTATATCATCACTATTAACCCTCCTAAACAACACAGCCGTAAACTACTTGTAAAGCAAACTATTCAAACGCAAGATCAAAATCTGATTGAAATTAATCTTAATCATTAGAGATCTAAAGAGGGATCTTGGCCTAAATCAATGATCAAATTTGTATTCTCAAACACCCTTTGTATTTGTTAGTATACTATTATCAAAAAGTCACTATTAATCTTAATTGCAATATTGCACTAACCTTTAGTGTATTCGTCGTTGTCTTTTGTGTCTATGAGTGTTTGAGTTTCATTGGAAAGGAACGAGCGAAGCGAGTGAGTGAGTGAATGGGATGAAACGTTGGGATGAAACGTTAAGATGAAATTGAGCCTGTTCGTCAAAAAAATACATCCTCACTCACTCACTCACGTACTCACGTACTCACGAACTCAGGAAATCACTCGCTTCGCTCGTTCAGCCATACTGACAGTCCCAAATCAACTCCACTAAACGTTCCAAGAAATTGCAATCATACAGATTAATCGTATTCTTGAAGAAAACATTAACGTACATTTCCTCCTTGGATGGAAGCGAGTTTATGATTTAAACATTTTTAAACTTGATAAATAGGTTCTATCAATCTTGGAGATGCCGTTAAAACCCCAGTGTAGCATGCTCTTCTCGCCAATGGAATGATCTGAGTATTAGATCTTTGTACCTCAGATATCAGAACATCCAAAAATTGTACTTCTTATGGGTTCATCACATAAGGGTACGTTTACACACCATTTAAAACCAAGACCTATTGACTCTTTGACAGAATAAAGAAGTTTTTTGCAAGCAGCTGTTTATGAATTCTGGAAAGTTGCTTCGCTCCAACTTTGCAGCAGTTTATACGTTGTGGGAAGTCGCTTGGCTCCAACTTTGCAGCAGTTTATACGTTGTGGGAAGTCGCTTGGCTCCAACTTTGCAGCAATTGATTCATTATATCAAGTCGCTTCGCTCCAGAGCTGCTTCGCAGCTGTTTACACATTCTTCAGTCGCTTCGCTCCAGAGTGGCTTCCTCGGAGTATTTTTCGTTAATTTATTGTCAATTTTTACAAAATAAGCGTTAGTCGCCAAATATCTCTTTATTTTAATTAAAAGTTCTCTTATACTCATTCGTGTGTGGTTTAAATCTTTACTCGCATTCACCTAAATACTCGTATTCACTCGTATTCACTCGCATTCATTCGCATTCATTCGCAGTCACTCGCATTCACTCGCATTCACTCACAGTCACTCGCATTCACAATCCTTTATCGCATTCACACAGGTTGAGTGGGGATTCTTGCAGCCAATAAACCGAAGAATAGTAACAAACTCGCTTCGCTCATTTGTGAGTTCGCTCGTTTGTGAGTTTCGCTCATTTGTGATCTCGCTTCACCTTCAACTTGTGAAATTTCCCTTGTTTATTCTCTTGTGTCTAGTCCTGGTATAATGTTATGTCCATTTCACACTAATGTAGGAACCCACTCGAGAGTCCCGTTCCCTATGTGGGTGCTTTTTATCATTGTCACCAAAGACATCTTGTAAATGAAATAATCAAGCTTCGAGCCAATCACAAGCATCATAGCTAAGAGTACTACATTGAAACTCTACACACAACACACACAGCTAGTATTTAAGCTACTAATATCTTAATGTCTCAGTGTTGAGTAACCCAAAAATGTGCGCGAAAAGATCTACAAAGAGCTGCAAATTGAATCTGGCTTGTCCCAACACTGAACTCGAATTTGGTGTACCAGCAAACCATGTCCAATCATTAACATAGCTAGCCTTTAGTATACAAGATTCTATAAACATACCTCTATAAATAAATCTCTATAGACATTTTCATATTTATCATCTCACTCATCTCTCTATGCAATTAATTGTCAAGGAGCTATTTTTGGTTCCATCAACAAGTTCCCACTTGATGTATGCAATTTATCTCCATAGGGTTGCATCATTCACTAACTCCTTATTTGCATAAGCTGTATAGTCTTACTTTTCTGTGTTTGTCATTCGCACCCAGCAAGGTATAACGAACGAGCGAAGCGAGTGAGTTCGTGAGTGAGGAGCGAACTTTTGGACTTGAGTTGATGCTTGAAGAATCGCATTTTCCAACCATTGGTTTATTCAACTTCTCACACTTACAAACGAGCGAAGTGAGTTTGCTCACTAACTCACTCAGAATTTATTACTCACTAACTCAGTAGCTCATTAACTCACTCACTCACCCACTCACTCACCCAATCAAATGTTCGCACTCACTCACTCACTCACTCACTCGTTTCGCTTGTTCGTTCAATGGAACTAATCTCTAAAGGGACAGCGTAAATCCCAGAATATAAACCCCCAGGAAATGCTGCGAAGGTTCACAGAATCTAATGGCTGGTGAATGGGCTTCAGGAGAGAATATTGGTGATGAGTAGATTAGATGAGATGGAATGGTCAAAATGGTCAAAATGGTCAAAATGGTCAAAATGGTCAAACTACTCAGAATCTCAAATATTTGCACTCACTCACTCAGTTACGTGCTCACTTACATACAAACTCGCTTCGCTCGTTTGTTCACTTACATACAGACTCGCTTCGCTCGTTTGTTCTCACGATCACTAGGACTGCATATTACACTCACGGATGTTGCAAATTTACCCATTTCGGTCACTGACAAAAGCCATGACTAACTGAGTGCACTCTAACTCTGTTAGCGGTATATTATTATATATAGGCGCTTACCTGGTTAGGGTCAACGGATCAAAAGCTTTAATAGGTTGAGTAGGGGGAGGCCGACTTAGGATAAGTGGGCTTCTGTTACGATGTTGTAGATAAGCTGGTTCGTTAGACTTTGTGAACGTGTCGGACTAGTAGCGCTTAAGTGAATTTAGCTCAATGAGTCAGA